>JAFNEN010003612.1:0-10631 GCA_019343175.1 Oedothorax gibbosus
AGTAAACTATCCTTATCTGAGAAGAACTCTAAGAATTGTCCGACGAATAATACCCAGTGTAAGGGAGTGCACGTTAAATATCCTTGAAGTCTTAACGCTGCGTACGATGTCGTCATTAACTGTTACGTTGGGTGCATACTCGGGTGTCGGCTCGTCACTTGACTGTGGTTCTAGAATATGACACCCATTGCCAATAGCCCTCATGTAGCTCTAGTGCGACGACAATTCAAAACTAAACAATCCTTTGTTGAGCCTAATTGTATCCTTGGACTCAGGAGGACCTTGATTATGCAAGGCAAAAGGACATCCACAGTCATGTCGCTGACACTTCATAGCTTTGTTGAAATTGGCCCACTAATTCGTTGGCATTGAAAACGAAGCACACCGAATCGTGTGGCGCCAAACCCTCTACTGGTCATTTCAATCAGGATTCCGAAGAGTCCTCGTCTGTAGAACCTAATGTGATGCCTCTGTCTTGATAGGGAATTTGGTCTGGATACAGCACGGCGAACAAGTCCACTTCATCAGCCGAATACTTCTTGTTAATCCTTCTTGACTTTTCTACGACTCGCATGAAATTAAAGGGTCAAGTGAAAACTCGTATTTACTGAATTCGTAATAATTATAATACCTTCTAAACAATTTTTTTAATTTCTAATAAAAAAAATAACTTTTCATCATATAATAAATGGTAACCATTTAATATTCAATAATTTCTTATTCAATAATTTTGCCTTGAATTTCTTTCTCCTCTTTCCACCTGGGACAACCCCTAAAGTTGGCAGTGTGGTCGCCCTTGCAGTTTAGGCACTTGGGTGGAAGCTGACAAGAGAAGAAAGAATGGCCCTTTAGCTGAACAGTTAGAACAATACTCATCTGGGGACCTGCATGTTGCTTTAGTATGACCATACCTTTGGCAATGAAGGCAGCGCAAATTGTTTGGGATGTTTGGACTAACAGGACAGTTGAGATAACCAGCTATTATATGTTTTGGTAAGTTGGGTGAGCTGAAAGTAGATAGAAAAGGAGAGTTCTAGCTCAGTGGAGGTATGAGGTATATACCTCCACATCCCTCCACCTTGCAATTCTACATCATCCCTCCACTATTTTGTATAAGACTACGAGGGTATATTTAGGAGTTGTTGTACTGATAAAGCTTTTTGTGTGTGGCAACGAGCATGGAGGAATTTAGGTTTTTTAGGAATGACAACACTTGTTTTTATTCAACCTCTTTGAACTCAAGAAATACAAGGAATTAACTAAAAGTAGAATTTATATTCTGAAAGTAAGGCAATATTAATTGATTTCCACCTCTGGCATCATTACATGTTCCAGAATATCGGTATAAACATTTCCGTTAAGTTATCCTTTTATTCTGTGTAGAGTTAGTGTAACTCTAGTGCGACGATAATTTAAACTAACCTAACCTATTCTGTGTAGAGGCGCAATTCTTGCTTTCAAATATAATGGCTGATCAAAAGTAACAAGAGTTGTTACCTGACCCAAGGACTTAGTCTTCTGGGCAGCAGTACACAAAGCAGTGTAAATAGTATCGTAATCAGTTGGTGGCGCATTTATGAAAGGCTGAGTATCAATAAATGTGGTTTCGTATGGTACGTTTCTTGTGACATCTTCCATAAAACCGTTCCAACCAACTGTGAGAGGAAATCCCATATGCTTGCAGTAAAGCCACACCAAATGAGATACAGAGGGTACAATGGTATTTTGTGGGAACATTAAATTTAAATCTTAATTGATGCTAGACCACAATTTTGTCGCCACTTAAAATCTTTTAGTTTAACCTCTCCGACACTTGCAACCTCCTCGGAAGATGGTATATTTTTTAGGCGAGTGATTGGTTATGAAAGAACCACAACAGATTTGGGTGTTATGCATAATATTCCACCCATGGCATGGAATGTGTTACGTCCGTCTAGTGTCTGAACGTTAAAATCTGCATTATCATATATCATCTGAGAAAATCCCTGTTCTTTCATTTCAACTGGTGGGCGCATTATGGATGATATTTCAAAACGCATTGCTTCTTTGTAAGAAGAACAAAATCCTAGGGCTGACAACACATCTAATAGTTTTCGAGAGCCATACTTTTTTTACAGAAAAGCTGCCAAACCAACTTGCAAAGGGGAAATAAATGACTTTGGTCTAACTGCATTTATCAAGCAATGTGATATAGCTGATGATTTTTTTCTTCAATTTTTCGAAGTCTCCTCTTTTTTGTCAAAGATAATGGCATTAGTGAAAACTTGAAGTGTTTCTGGAATAAGGCTTGTATCATTCTCTACGAAATTTTCTTGTGGAGGGTAATGCGCAGTATCGTATATTTCAGACCGTGTATCTTCAACTATTATTGCAGCTGCCGTTTTTACAATACGTAATCTTCCTTCCTTCTCCGTTGCGCATTTTTGATTATACCACGATTCATTTAGAATTCTGTAGCCTGTGTGTCTAAAACAAATAACGTAAGGGGCAGTGAGTGAAATAATTATGTCCCTCCCATACTTTTCTTGGAGACGTTTTAATACCGTTTTGGGATGAGGTTTATAATCAGTTTCGATTTTGCTCATTAATTCATCCTAGGAAAATTGACATTCTTCATCGCTATTTTCAAGAAAAGCGTAAATGCCGTCCATAGACTCATCAACTTCTTCTTTCGGGCGGCCACGTTCTGTTGCTAAGTTGGGACGGAACAACTGCTTCATGCAAGAGCTATGATATTGTCCATCTGCAGCAACCAAGTCATTCACTGACTCCAAACGTTTACTCATTGAAAAGAGAAAACTCATCTTTGCCATTCAAAAGCCCTAAAACTTTCTCTTTTACACCCAACTTTGTCACTTGGTGTACAGGATTTCGTTTACAGGGTTCGTACCGTGACTCTTTTTCAGCATAATCCTCTGGAATTTCTTCTCCACAAAGGAAACAATGCGTTTTAAAATTAAATATTGGGGTAGACGACCGAAGTTGAGATTTGGTTAGGGCCTTTTCAGCTCTCTTGACATATGCAGATATACATCTGTTTTTTGTATACATTACTCTACATTTCTCGTGAATTTCAAGAGAAGAGTTCTTCATAAAAAAAAATATTTTTGAATCATTTCGTTGCTTACTCGCTTCAGCGAAAGATGTTAACCCCTTCTTTTTAACAACAGTCGTCTTAGAACCATCTTTTAACGTTTTATCACATATAACACAGTCCGGCTTCGACATAATTCATTGAACTAATGCATGTGCAAAGGAAACAAAATAAACATTCAATCGCTACGCATAAGAACAGCCAACGATGAATTTTATGTTACAACTGACCATATTGGACATAGGCTGACTCTTTTTCCCCCACTAGAGGGCAAAAAGAGTAATTAAATTGGACCCCCGTGAGTTTATGGCTTCTATTTGGGTGGCCTTTTGGTTCGAAGATAGTTTTTCCCTCCCAAATGATATCTTTGACTAGGAAACAAGCACAATGTGAAAACAAGCACACACTTTCGTGCAGACAGACAAAGATAAAGCCCATTGTCCGTAATCAGTGGTCACCACCAAAAAAGGACACTCCAAATGACCCCCGCAGAGATAACGACATTGCCTCTTCACCTCGGTAGTTTTTCGATCCCCCTCAAGTGAAAATTTTGGACTTTCTACATTCGGGCGGAATTTGTCTGATTTTCAGCGTGCTGTAGCAACCAAACTATTAGTCTGACATAAATGATGTAATAGACTTTTCTTTAGCTGTTTAAAGTACTTTAACTTTTGCATTGACTTTTTTGCTGAGAAATCAATACTTTTCTTGCTAGAAGGAAAAAACCAAAAAAAAGGGGTAAAATTTGGGGATTTTTTTAATATTTTTTTTAATGTTCCCATGCCCGAATTTGTTCACAAAGTTGATATTCGGATTCAGCACCCTCGAAAACATATAAAACCGTTGAAAAAAACAATTCCTGTATTTTTTTCCTGAAACGCCTCTTTTTGACGACCTGGTTACTGGACTATCGAGAAAGATTTGAAAATGCTTAATCACATGACAAGCATGTGACAATAATTACTACAATTTAATATTTAAAAAAATGTTAATGCGTGTCACGTGATAAAATGCGTGTTGGGCATTGAAATTTATGCTAAACTATCGGTATTTAACTTGCAAATTGCTCTTTGTAGTTAATGTACTGTTTTAAAAATTAACTTTCTACAAGTTTAAATTATTTTTTCTTGCAGGTGAAACGCAAACTTCCCTTCACTTCCAGTTTCGGATGGGAATCGGCACTATATGTGGCATTCTAATGGAAGTTTGCACTGCCATCTTCAGCACGATGAGAGCTGACGTAATCCCAACCCCTTCAACAGAAGAGGAATGGAGGGAAATCAGCAGTGATTTTTGGGAGCTGTGGAATTTCCCCCATTGTATAGGTGCCATGGATGGGAAACATATCAAGATCTCACCCCCTCCAAACTCGGGATCTATCTTCTTCAACTACAAAGGTGATTTTAGTTTAGTTTTGCTTGCACTTGTGGATGCAAAACTGAAATTCACCTTTGTAGATGTTGGGACAAATGGCAGGATTAGTGATGGTGGTGTTTGGGATAAATGTGCCTTGAAAGCAGCCTTAAGTCACAATAACCTTCAAAAACCCAATGCTACTGTACTTCCTGGCACAAGAGTAAAAGTGCCTAGTGTGATAGTGGCTGATGATGCTTTCCCTTTAACCACCACCATCATGAAGCCTTATCCTGGGAGAGGAATGTCCCACGAGGAGAGGATATTCAACTACAGGTTGTCAAGGGCAAGGAGGGTGTCCGAAAATGCTTTTGGAATTTTAGCCAATAGATTTCGTCTCTTTCAAACTACCATCTATGGAACACCGGCAAAGGTCAAGGCGTATGTTTTGGCTGCTTGCTGCCTCCATAACTTTTTGAGGATGCGCATCCTAGAGAGAGAAGGTATGGATGCTATTCAAGGAGAACAACTCATGACGGAGACCGAGAACTCTGAGTGGCAACAAAGAGCCTTAGCTTTTGTGCCCCTGCAACGAGGGAACTGGAGAGGAAACCAGCAAGCAAAACTGGTTCGTCACAAATTCACAGTTTTTCAACTCGATTGATGCTGTTGAATTTCAGGAACGGCAATGCAACCCTTATTAAGGTCTACTACTGCCTACCTGGAAACTGTTTTTATACAATTCCAAAGATGATGTTTTCTTTAACAAATAAAAAAAAATGTTTATTTACTATATAAATTGAAATAAAATAGGTTTAAATTTTTGGAGTTAGTTGCCAAATACAATCTTTAGCAGTACATGTAAATAATATATTATGCATTTATATTATTATGAACTCCAATTCCCTTCCTTAATAATGTTGTTTCAAAGTTGGAAAGATTTTCAAACAATTTAAGCTTTATCTAGGTATTAGTGTGAAAAACTATGAATACCTTGAAATGAGCAAACTTGGGATGCTTTTTTGAAAAAATCTTAAAGTGTTTAATGTTCATGCAAGATAACTCGACATTTTATTTACTATTTTAGTACCATGTAAGGGTTATGTGTTTTTAATTTAAAACTTTTACAAAACGTCCCAAGTTAGCCAATTTGATGGTACATTTAAACTTTTATTAAAATTTTGATCTTGAAATGTTGACCTGATTAACTTAAACTAATTTAATATATATTTAATAGTTACACCTAGATATAATAACATGTCAATGGGTATTAAATGATTATAAAAGAAAAATTGAAGATGGTATAGTGTGACAGAGTAATACAAACTACATCAAATAAAAACTAACACGTATGCAAGACTAAATTTTTTATACTGCAAAGTTAAAGCCTCCTTCAGACAACTCCCTGTCCTCCTGTTCATACCGCATCAGGGTCATTTCTATTTCCATCCTTAATTTCGCAAACAGTTCAGGATTTTTTATGTTGTGTAGTCTATCAGACCAATATTTGGCCTGAATGTCGATTGAGGATTCTCTCGAACCACTTGGACCTTGGATATTTGACAGAATAGATGCAGCCTGCTCCATTATGTTCGACATTGTTGGAGTTCTTTTCCGCTCGTAAGCTGTTGCTGCTGCAGCTGGTGTTGGATCAGTTGTGATGGGTTGCTATGGGACATTAGGTGTTGATGCCCTGATTCCGCCATTCGATTCCATTGAAAGGTCCAAATCAGTTGTTTGCTGAAAAAAAGAATTTCTCACTGAACGTTTTAAAGAATTTTTAATCTGCTGTACAAAAATTATGTTAAAGTTTTAAATTTAACACCTGCATACAACTTGATGCAAATTCCCATTCAAAAGTTTTAGTACTTTTTTTGTTAATTGAAACTTGCAGAATAATCTCAACACCTCACCTTTTTCTCTTACACCTCAAATTGTACTTAACCATAGAGGTAATGAAATTTGGTGTTTGTTACTTTACAACAATTATTAAATATATTATTTGGTATAATTATTGTGAGGGCAGTCCTTACACTTTACATGTTTGAATTACTAAAAGTTTAATATTGCCTTTGTTACCAGTTTAGTATTACATGTATTTATATTTTAAATAGGTAAACTATTTTAAATTTTAGTGTAAAATATAAAGAAAACTACATATAGGTAATTTTTAAGTACATTGCCTTGTGTCCTTATTGAAACAATGTTAACAACATATTAATTAAATTTTGACAAAACTTACTAAATGGATACAACTAGTAAAGATTAATTAGAAAATGATATAGCATTTTTAATGTGTGAAACCAAATCCCTTGAAAAAATGTATGGTTGCTTAATTAACAGTATTTGTATATACATAAAAAGTAGGCATGCAACATACACAAAAATATGACTCGATACACTTTATTATTTAATGCATTCTTCAAAAAAAATGGTACTGCTAGCGTATTCAGGCCGGTCTCGGTTTGGCGGCTTAACTTTTGCAGCCAAGTAGCGGAAACGTACTTAATTTGGTAAACATTCCAGTTCAACTCAGTAGATGTTTACATCAATCTTGTTGCCAAATCTCAAAAACTAATTTATTTTTGAGTTAGTTGGTTTGTTTGAAAATACAGTAATATAAAAAATAGTAAAGCGTGAAATGGGTTTATTTTGAAATTTCGGGTTTTTGTGTGTATATGAGTATTTGTTCGAAATGCAACGTGGGTAAGGTTTGCTTGGTTGGTTGGTGAGACATATATATTCAGGTTTGTGTGCTTGGTCAGTAAGGTTTGGTTTTATAAAATGCACTAATATCGATAGAATGGTTTAAGGCTTATGATGTATTTCAGTGTTTGGTTTGCTTTTTGACAAACGCTTTAATCGAAACTACCAAATGTTAATTTTGTCGTTCTTATCTGTCCGATGTTTCACAATAGTTTTTTTTAATGAATTTTTTAATAGTTTTTGATGAATTTTTAAATTGAAAGTAATTATCTTATTATTATCTTATCTTATTAGAGTAATGATGTAACGAAATATGTGTAATTAAATTCCTTTTTTTAAATATAGGATTTTTTTTATTACGTATTTTTGTATATATTATTTTGTATTATTTTATTATTGAATGAATAATATTCGATTTTTTTTATTCAGTGTTGGATTCCCCTTTTTATTATCAATGATATATTTGGATAATAATCGGCCGTAGGCCGATTATAATTCAAATATATCATTGATAATCGGCCGTAGGCCGATTATAATACTAAGATTTAATTGGTGTTGTATATTAGTGTACATTTCATTAATGATCAAAAATCCCTCAAAATTAAAAACTTAATTAATAACTTACTAACAACTTTGGATTATAAGTAATTAAATAAATTATAATCAAAACGTAGTTTCACATGTCTAGTTGCAACAATTGACCCCAGCGGTTTTTTTAAATATATCACGGTTCGAGTGGCCACAATCGACGGCCCGGAGGGGGTACCAGCGGTTTTTTTTTAAGGATATTACGGCTCGAGTGGCCACAATCGACAGCCCGGAGGATTGCGGAGTAGCCATAATCGACGGCCCGGAGGGGGTACCAGCGGTTTTTTTAAGTATATCACGGCTCGAGTGGCCACAATCGACGGCCCGAAGGGGGTACCAGCGGTTTTTTTTAAGGATATCACGGCTCGAGTGGCCACAATCGACGGCCCGGAGGATTGCCGAGTAGCCACAATCGACGGCCCGGAGGGGGTACCAGCGGTTTTTTTTAAGGATATCACGGCTCGAGTGGCCACAATCGACGGCCCGGAGGATTGCCGAGTAGCCACAATCGACGGCCCGGAGGGGGTACCAGCGGTTTTTTTAAGGATATCACGGCTCGAGTGGCCACAATCGACGGCCCGGAGGATTGCCGAGTAGCCACAATCGACGGCCCGGAGGGGGTACCAGCATATTTTTTTAATTGTGTCATGGGCCGAGTTCAGTGTTGGGCATTCAATTAATCAATTGACCTGACCGACCAGTGTTGGTCGGTCGGTCGGGAGGTCGGCCTTGAACGGTCGGGTTGTCGGTCTCGGTCGATTGGTCGGGTTGTCGGTCTTTGTCGATTGGTCGGGTTGTCGGTCTTTGTCGATTGGTCGGGTCGGGTTGTCGGTCTTGGTCGATTGGTCGGGTTGTCGGTATTGGGTCGGGTGTCGGTCTTGGGTCGGGTTGTCGGTCTTGGGTCGGGTATCGGTCTTGGGTCGGGTTGTCGGTCTTGGGTCGGGTTGTCGGTCTTGGGTCGGGTTGTCGGTCTTGGGTCGGATTGTCGGTCTTGGGTCGGATTGTCGGTCTTGGGTCGGGTTGTCGGTCTTGGGTCGGATTGTCGGTCTTGGGTCGGATTGTCGGTCTTGGGTCGGGTTGTCGGTCTTGGTCGATTGATCGGATCGTCGGTCTTGGTCGATTGATCGGATCGTCGGTCTTGGTCGATTGATCGGATCGTCGGTCTTGGTCGGGTTGTCGGTATTGGGTCGGGTCGTCGGTCTTGGTCGGGTAGTCGTCTGTCGGATCGTCGGTCTTGGTGGATCGTCGGTCTGGTGGTATCGGGTTGTCGGTCTTGGTCGGGTTGTCGGAGTTAACATTAGTTAATTGTTAATTGTTACTACTGCAATTAACAATTCATTTCCACAATTACAATTGATTAATAGTTAATCGCAGTTTTCCACAATTACAATTGATTAATTGTTAATTGCAGTAGTAACAATTAATTGATAACCATTAATTGCTTTTGCAATTAAAATTTGCCCAACACTGTCCGAGTTTCTACATTCGATTGTCGAAGAATTTCCGAGTTTCACAACACGCGGCGCAGGTGGGATAATTTCGTAACGTATATGTTATATTGCGTACAACATTTTACGTTTCGACAATTAAAACATTACTGAGATTTCAAGACATGTTAAAAACAAAAAAAAAATCATATGAAAATATTTCCTCACGCTACCGACAACACCACTCCGTGAGCAAAAGCAACGAATTCGAGAAATGCAACCGAGAGATTTACGTCACGTAAAAAAAAGCCATACCACAATGACAGGAATAAGCCCGCATCTGGAAAAGCAACAAAACAGCTACGAAACGAAAACAAACAAGTAACCACAAGCCCATAAAATATATGTCTACCAACCAACCAACGAGCTGCGTAATTATTATTCTAAATTAACTAATCTTAATAAATTTTCAACGTTTTGAAACAAATATTGATGTTAAAAATTAAAATAAACATTTTTCCAAAGTGAATTTATTGATGCCGTACCGAAATTAATATAAATATTTCGTAAAATACTACTAACTGTAGCAACCCTGTGTTTACTTTTCACGAACGCCAAAAGTCGCCAAATAGCATTCCGGCCTGAATACGCTAGGTGTTCCAAAAAAATTGACAGAATGTTTTTTAAAAAAAAGGGTGGTAACAAAATCCTAGAAAAAAAGTTCCCTGATACTTTCAAAAAAAAAAATCCCTGATTTTACCAATTACCTAGAAAATATACAATACACACAATTCAATGCAGTACAGAAAATTTAATCCAGACATCGGGGGACTTCAGATTTTCCGAATTATGGGTTATATATAACCTACCTAACTTTGGCGAAAATCTGAATAAGTTTAGAGGAACCACGTGATCAGAGATATTCATCCTTCCTCCAAGATTGGTCCTTCAGGCAAATCGGACCAACCAGAATATTTTCTTTTGATCAAGTGTCCGTTAGTAGTGATCACAAGTACAACCTAAACCTGCTGTTTAAGTAATCCAAAATGAAAAAAAAATTCCCTGATATTTTGAAAAAAATTGAAAAATTCCATGAGAATTCCCTGATATTTCAAGAATTAAAAAGTTCCCTGAGAATTCCCTGATTTCCAGGTTCTGTTACCACCCTGAAAAAACACATTAAATTTTTAGAAGTGAACTTACTGCACTCGTGTTTGGAATGATTCAATGGATGATTCAATATCCATGCTGCTTGTGCTGGATATCGAAACTTCAGAATCGTCCAAGAAAGAAAGGACTTGAAAATGTTCCCATCTTGGCACAAATCCTTCACCTTCTTGCCCCGATTTGAAGTTCCTTTTCTCGCCTCTTTCAGGTAATAGGTCCTCAGGTTTCGGAACTTCTTAACAAGTTCTTCTGAAATTCAAAATAAAACACCAATGAATTTGAGTTCAAACAAGAAA
>JAFNEN010003613.1:0-10720 GCA_019343175.1 Oedothorax gibbosus
TTTTCAATAAAGGAGGGGGCTTAAAAGTGGAATAGGGAGTAGTTTAAAATTAAACAACTGTGGGATTAAAAAAAATACCGTTAAAAGAATGCGATAAAAACTGAAACCAACAGTATCCAGATACTCAATTAAGATCCTATTGATCAGACTCCTATTGATATTTGTAAAGGTCTATAGGTATCCATTGATATCGAAATCCTATTGATCACAAGTCTATTGATATCTGTAGAGTTCTTTGGATATCCATAAGAGCCGGAATCCTACTGACCACATTCCTATTGATGTCGGTAAAAGTCTATGGATATCCATAGAGATCGGTATTCTACTGATATCTCTTGTATTGATGTCTATGGATCTGTATTGATATCAGTAGAGAATAAAATCAGTAGCGTACCGATATCAATAGAGATCAGTAGCCTGTACCGATATCGGTAGGTGCATCCATAGAAATCAATAGAGTTGTATTGATGTCGGTAGGTTTTTGTACTGATCTGTATGGGTCATTTTTAGTAGGGTCATAGTTTCAGGCCAGATCGGTTTAGGTTTAGTTTGAATTATCGTCGCACTAGAGCTACACGAGGGCTATTGGCGACGGGCGTCGTATTTTAGAACCACAGTCAAGTGACGAGGGCCAGATCGGACTCTGTGGCATTGATTAGTATATTTTTTTAGTCCCGCGGTCCAAAAGTATTTAATAGGCATGACATCCAACAAAGACAAACAGTAACAAGGCGTGGCCAGGTGGAAATTTTTTCGGAAATTCGGATAATCAGCAACGTTTCGGATAATTGGAGTTCTACTGTAGATACATTTCTTCGAGGTGGCAACGGGTTGACGAGATAAAACTGAAAATTTAATTATGATTTTTGACCAGCGCATATTAAGCCTAGCTCTTATTACTTTTCTACAAAACATTTATTTCATAAACACGAGCAATATTTTGTAGCAATAGTTTCACTTTAAAAAAAATCATGCATAGAATCGTCACCTTTAAATGCTTTTTAAAAAAATGAGCTGCTATTTTTTTATCTAACGCCACAAGTGTGTAAACGATTTTTAATTTATTCCACATTCGTCGATTTTGCCTGTATGACGTCGTAAATTTAATTGAAAACATAAATGAGGATGAAGCTTGCAATATTAAATCATTATAAAATTTTATTTTTAATTTTTTTTTCTGTTATACTATAATAGGACTCACCATAGTAAAAAGACTCTTAGTTATTGTGTAAAAAACACAGTGACGCGACAGCCCATAAAAAATTTCAATGTTTATAAACAAAGTTTAAGCATCTGAATATTCTTTTTTAGGTTCGTCCCGGGTTTCAGGCATCATGAAAAAATTTGGTAGATTTTTTTGCCGATATTATGTTGGTAGACTAGTCAAGTAACATCATTCTAACATCACTTTTATTTTTTGTGACAATGACATCACTTTTATTTTTTATTTCTGAAGAAATAAAACTATTAGTTATTTAATAGCATACACGATTGGGTGAGCAAAAAGGGAAGACAGCGTTGCGCCCTCTATGGTTCAATTATGACATTATTTTAATTAGGATATATTTTACCATATTTATATATCAGATTATTTATACAAGAAATTTATATAAGATATTACCAACACTTCTGCCAAAAAAAATCTTTAATTTTTTTTTGTCAAACTTGTTTTTATCTTCCCATTTGTTCTTTGTTTTAAATTTTAGTTTTAAAGAACATGAAACAGATTAACATAGAAACATCCGAAAACCATGAAGTTAATGTAATAAATGTAAAGTAACTTTTCTCAGTTGGAACTTGAAATCTGGATATATGTAAAATACAAAATATCTCCAGCGAATATTTTCAAAGTTATGCACGTTTTTTAATAAATTTCTATTGCAGGAACATTAAGCTAAATAGTTATAAGTTAAAATTATGTAGTACTAATTCAAAATATTACGTACATTTTTAGAACCAGAACCCTCCAAAACGTGTGGAAAACGCAAAATCTCAATTTCGGATGTTCGATCCCCATCGCAATACTTTCATTACCTTATATGGTAGGTAGGTTTGAATTATCGTCGCACTAGAGCTACACGAGGGCTATTGGCGACGGGCGTCGTAATTTAGAACCACAGTCAAGTGACGAGCCGACACCTGAATAGGCACCCAACTCAACCGTTAAGGGCGACATCGTACGCAGCGTTGGAACTTTGGAGCATATTTAACGTGCACTCCCTCTACACGGGGTATTATTCGTCGGACATTTTTGGGCTGCACGGGCCGTTTATAGGTCGGCAGTTATTTTGGCGATGCCCGGACCCGAACCTGGGACCTTCCGCATGCAAGGCGAACGCCTAACCGACTGGCATTACCTTATATGCATAACCTATTAGGTAATTGAAAGTAAAAAAATAAATAAAACCTTCAATGCTCTCATATTGCCATGGGTAGCTTTATGCAGCATCTGCAACAATAAATCGAACCAATTTTTTTTGAGACAATAAATCTCTTAGCCATAGATATCATAGTTAAAGTATTAGATTGGCAGATCACGTGACCTCCAATGCTAACGAAGGGACGCGCATGGAGACCAGAATAAGAGAGCAAATGGGCCAGTGTTGCCACCACATTGAGGAGAAAAATACTACGAAAAAATACCGTTTAATTCTAAAATTAAAAAAAAAAATACCATAAAAATACTAAAAAAGCGTTTCACGATTGTTTTTAAAGTCACTAAAAAGATTCCAAAATGCAGCTAGTATTTTTATGGTATTTTTTTTGTAATTTTTGAATTAAACGGTATTTTTTCGTAGTATTTTTCTCCTTTATGTGGTGGCAACACTGGCCCATTTGCCCTCTTATTCTGGTGGCCATGCGCGTCCCGTCGTTAGCATTGGAGGTCACGTGATCTGCCAATCTAATACTTTTACTATGATATCTATGCTTCTTAGCATACTTTCTTACTAGTTGCATAGTTTTACATTGCTTAAACAATGGTCCAAATCATTAATGTGTATACTGTAGTTTGCCTGCATAGTTCAGCATAGCTCTTAAAAAGAAATTGTTATACAATAATGTATTGAAATATACTTTTATTTTAAACAATGATATTTTATAAATTTTCTTATGCACTGTTTAAATTGATTTATTCCTAACGCCATTTTCATAAAGAGTGGATGAGTACTAGGAATCGAACAGAATAAACTAAATTTGTGATATATATATTAAAAGTGAATTTACACATTTCACCCGGGTAAATATTATCTTGTACTATTTTATGTACTATCTCGGCATACTTTAACATCCACAGAGAGCTCAGATTCATTGAAATCTGAGAGTCAAAATTGGTAGCGAGAGTCGCCTAGGATGGTGTCACAAAAAATGGCTCTCAGTTCTGAGGAATATGCCGAGTCTGCAAAGGCTTAACCGACAATAAAGCGGCTGCTTTATTGAAAAAAAGATTTTTTTTTACGGAACTTTAATTTGATATGTAAATGTGTAATATAATTTGTAAGTTATGTTAGTTGTTGATGTATGATTTGACTAAATTTGTATTTTTATTTTCTTTATAACTGGCATAGATTTTGCGACAAAATACGTTTTAAAAGCTACCATATATCACAAAAGGTTAATTTTATGGCAAACATCTCATTTAATAATTACGAATATTTTTGATTTCTATTTTGGAGGCATTGCAATGCAAGTGTTCTGCTTGTTGTGAAACTGTGCTCTCTTAAAACAAACGAGCGGTTTTAACTCAGTCTGAGTTAATTTCCACTCCTTTCCGGTGCCGAAAATGCACTTCTCCTATAGGAGTGAATTTCACTCTTTTTCGGAGTGGATAAAAGAAATAAAAGAAAACAATCTGCGTCCTTCACTCTTAAAACGAGCGGTTTTAACTCAGTCTGAGTTAATTTCCACTCCTTTCCGGTGCCGAAAATGCACTTCTCCTATAGGAGTGAATTCACTCTTTTTCGGAGTGGATAAAAGAAATAAAAGAAAACAATCTGCGTCCTTCACTCTTAAAACGAGCGGTTTTAACTCAGTCTGAGTTAATGTCCACTCCTTTCCGGTGCCGAAAATGCACTTCTCCTATAGGAGTGAATTTCACTCTTTTGTTTTAAGAGTGTAGATGGTTTCCAAAATTATAACAAAAGGTTTTCAGTATTATAACATCGAGTTAGTTTAAGGTTTATTATTGAACTAAGTGAAGAAACAAGTCTTTGGCCCACTGAAAAAATTCAAATTTCCAATATTGCTACACTGATTTCCATTATTTTAAAATAGGATTTCCAATATTATAATGAAATATGAATTCTTTAATTTTGTCATGTTTTTTATTATAATGAATAATCCATAAATAATATAATGAATCCATAAATAATTACTTACAAGGTCCGACTATTAATTTCCAGGACTGACGTAACTGTAGAAGAACGAAAAGACGGAAGATGACGCTAATGATTGCACATTGAAGAACGTTTTCTTGCGAATCGACGCCATTTTGAAGTAAGTGGTTCCCGTGGAAAGGCGCATTACAACTCGGCTCTTAAATTCCGGTTGTGGAAGTGAAAATGGAGCAAAGAATTAACATTAAATGTTTCTTCAAATTTGGAAAGACAGCTGCGGAAACCTACGAAATGTTAAAACAAGTTTAATTAGCGGTCCCCAAGAGTTCACCAAGGTTCTATTGAAATCTATTTGAAAAGTCCAAAATAAAGGTCATGTTAATCGCTTTCTTCGATTACGATGGACTCATTCATCGTGAATTTCTTCCTCCGAACATGACAACAAATAGACAGTTCTAAACAAAGGTTCTTGACCGACTTCAAAAATGAATTCGCAGAGTGAGACCTCATTGTTAACAAAATGGGAGTTGGCTGCTGCTACAACTCAATGCCCTCCCACCTCCCACACATTGCGTAGCCTGCAGGGCCTGATCTAGGAAGTCTCAGACTATAGGCACAATCTATTTTGGAGGCACCTTTACGTAAAATGATGTATGATTTATGAAATGATGTATGATTTCCAATAATGAAGGTGCTATATGACATATGTATCAAATTTTTGCTACAATTTTACTGTCTTCCTTATAAACATTGATCAAAACAATCACGTTAGGTCAATTTCTCAGTCAAAGTCGAGCAAAAAACAAAGTGGAGTATCAGATTTAAAAAAAAAAACAAACTTACTAATATTTTGGGGATTTACAGCATTTAGCATAATATAAACTGAAATTTAAGGGACCCCTAAAATTTCGGAGCCCTAGGCCCGGGCCTTATGAAAGAACAGGCCCTGGTTGCCTGTGAGGCTATTCTTAGCCCAGCATGGTGTCGTTGAGATGCAGCACCCAACATACTCTCCAGACCTTGCATCCGCAGATTTTTCCTGTTTAATAAACTGAAAGTTCACTGAAGGGAACAAGATTTTAGGACGTCGAAGCTGTTAAGAAAACTGTAGCGTCACTATTAAAGAGCATTCCCGCCAAAAGAGAGAGAGAAGACTAAAAATTATTTCCGAAATTTGTACAGCAGAGCCTTTTCCCCCCTTCTTACGGCTGATGAGGATAACAGCGAATCATATTAAATGGCTATGTGTTTAACTTTTTTTTCTTCTGAGTTTTTCTATGAGTCATGGAAATTAATAGCCTGACCTTGTAGCATTTGTAGTGAGGAAAATTTAAAGTATATACTATTGTGGAAATACAATATTTGAAAATTTAATAAAACTACATTATTAAATTAATCGTTGCATGCATTTTATGAGTGCATGCATTACAAGTTTTAAATAAATTTGTTATTGGTTTTAAAGCAAATAGAAAAGTGTACACTCTTAAAACAAAAGAGTGAAATCCACTCCTATAGGGAAGTGCCTTTTCGGCACCGGAAAGGAGTGGAAATTAACTCAGATTGAGTTAAAACCGCTCGTTTTAAGAGTGTAGGACATAGATTGTTTTCTTTTATTTCTTTTACCCACTCCGCAAAAAGAGTGAAATCCACTCCTATAGGGGAAGTGCATTTTCGGCACGGAAAGGAGTGGAAATTAACTCAGACTGAGTTAAAGTCACTAGTTTGTTTTAAGAGTGTAAGTTACAGCTGTTCCGCAAAAATACGGTCGACACGTTTAGCTGTTTTTCTTCAAATTACACAGATTACAAACAAGTGCTTTCATTGTGCGCTTTTAGCATTAATAAGAAGGAAAGTGTAGGTGAGAACCGTTCCCACGATGGTCAGGATCAAGCTTCTGTGGAACCGAACGATATTCCCGCCCGTCAACACAAAGTCCGAGTCACTGCTCAAAAGCCTGTCCAGTCCCGCGATGTCTGGAGCGATTCCGAGGCAGACCCGATGCTCGATTTTGCTCAGAAAGGCCTCTCTGAATGCAGCTGTTTCGATCGGCACCTGGCCCGCCATCCAAACAATGGAAGCCAGCGTCGCTGCCGAGAGAATTCCCGAGAAGAAAATGTCGATCGTCATCACGTAGTTCATTTCTGCTGCACCGTAGATGACATAGAACCCGATGATACTGCAGGTCGTGAGGAAACAGGACACGCAGATGAGGAAAGATATCACCGAAAAGAAATCCTGACACTTCTTAAGGGCATTCACGATTTTTAACTTCGATTTGATCATTTCTATCTGCATTGAATACGAGAAGTACCTTGGAGGACATTCGACAAGAGCTCGTGTTAAGACTCCAAGATTAGAGCTGCATTGGTGACAAAGTTTGCAGAGGAGCAATGCCACCAAACTCACAAAGATGGGATAGATGAAAAATTGGAGATGGGACTTGATAAAAATCACGGCGAACCTTAAATAAATATTAGATGCAACTTTATCAAATGTGTAATAGCTGAAGATTTTCGCCGGGAGATACAAAATAGAGACTATTGAGATTAATAAAGTGTAAAACATAGCCAGTCCCCAAATCGCGAAAAATACCAAATTCGAAACAAAATTATTTTTTTCCATTTCGGTAGTACAACCATTAATACTCTGCAATAAAACTGACAATGAATTCCTGTTTCTTCTCATATTAAACCAAATCACGATGCTCGAAGAATATGATACAAGATAGGCTGCCGTTATTTTCCAATCCATTTCTACGGTCTGTGTTATCAAACACATGAAAACAAAATCCAAATAAACAATAACCAAAATTAAGTCAAGAAGTATCAAACAAACTGATTTGTGACCTATGTTCTTAGATGGTCCAACTAGGTAAGTTAACTTTAAAAAATTGAGCAGGAAATCTGCTTTGCAAAACCATGAATTGCTTTTAGGCACACAAGACATCTTGACACGCAGCATATCAGTTGAGGATCAACTAGTTTTTTACGTTAATAAAATGAAATGTTCTTCGAAACAAGACAAGATAATTTCAAAACGGGCTCTTTCTTCTTTCAAACTGTTTTCTCTATAGATTTTATACAAACTCTTTTGTATTCTCATAATAACTATCGATAAAAAAGGCGTCTTTTATAATTATATTTAATGCAAATATTGACGACCAAAAACTGGCCAGAGGTTTAACGTAAGATTGTATATTTTTTTTCCATTGATATAAATTGGTTATTTTATTTGTTGGATATGAAATTGATGGATTGTCGATCGATGTAGATTGATATATTTTAATCAAGTGAAAATTACACACACACGCAAGTTAAAGAAAAATATCGATTTCCCTAATGGGTTTTGTGACTCTAGATGGAAACCGTTAGGAAAATAAGAAAAACTTTTTGAAGCAATTTTAAATGTTAATACTAGAAGAGAGTAATAAAATCTTTATACAAAATTAAATTAAATTTTTTTTCGCACTTTTCATGTATGATTCATGATTTCATGTATAATTCCAATGTTGCTTGTGGTAGTTAGTACTACCATTCTGCTTCATCTGATTCTGTTCTATAGAATATAGAATCAAACTTAGAGAAATTCGCCAGAGAAGTCATGGTGTGAAGGTGGCACTCCATGGATGAAAATAGGAATGTGTCCAAACCGGTGTTCTTTGAGGGAAATGTGAATGCTCAAATTTACTTGCAACAATGTATAAAAGAGAGCACTGAGTACTGATATTTTCGCAAAATGGGACCTAAAGGTGTATATTCGTCTATTTAAAGTATCAAAAGTAATTAAAAATTTTTGTTTGTCAATTTGATGCAAGTAGCATTCAAGTAACTAATATGTTGTTGAATTTAAAAGAAAATTAAGTCGTCTCATTCTTATCGCGGACGCGCTTTATAAAGGAAAAAAAAACATCAAAAATTTACTTACCCTCAGTCACCACAGTGAGAAGCGGGGATACTATCAACAGTTCTAGCAAGGATGAATAAAGTTCATATCCCGGATTTGAACCATGACTCTTTTACTGCCGTATTCACAAGTTCGAGTCAAGTAGCGAGATATCCCCAGAACATGAATCCTGCGAGGAAGGGACAACTTGAGGGTTATTTCAAATTCGTATTCACAACCGCGAGATTTGTCTGGGTTTCACCTTTCGGGTTTCTTCCTCAGGTTTCAATCAGATTTTGTAACAGGACATATCATTGGTCAAGCGGAATCACGTGACGTTGTTTACTGATAGAGATATTTCTCACTTGTTCTATTTGAATCGTGAGACAGATCGCAATCGCCTCTGGGGAGTCGGATGGTTCTATCTCGCCCATGTTAATTTTACTAACTTTAGGAACATTTTTCTCAGGAACATGAATTGTTTTTGTAGTTTGTTCCTTACATATAGCTCTTTAATTTAAACTGAAGATATTTCACAGTATAAAAAAATACTTTCACAGTGAGCTTTTTAAAAATATGTATTTAAAAAAAAACCAAAAATCCAATTTAAAGTTATTTAACTTTTTTTTGTAGCAGAGATATTTAAAATTGAGCAGAGATATTTTAAAATTCCTCAGTTTAAATCAAATAGCTATTAATAGGGAAGAAATAATAAAACAAAACACGCTGATATATTTTATAGTTCCTGAGAAAAATTTTCCTAAGTGTTGAAAAATCTTATATTTCAGGAAACGCAAAAGAAAATTAAGGTATTGGTAAGAACTGATGTACATAGTTTCTGAAAAATGCTTATAAAAATAAAACTACTAAACAGAAATAAATAATCTTGGTCTTAAATTAAAGCTATACATATGCAGATTAAAAGTAAAAGAAACAGAGAAAATCGACATTTTTGACCCAAACACCCATCCGACTCCCCTTTAAAAAAATGGCTGAAGCGAAGAAAATAAACTTTATGCCAGATGACTCTGAAGTTTTAATAACTTTAATTTAAAAATATAAAGGAATATTGGAAAATAAGAAAACTAATGCCTTTATAATTATCATTGTGTATATGTATAAATCTTTAACCAAGAATATTAACCTGCTAATTATATTTTACAGTGGCCAATACTTGTATGGTTATAATATTCCTCTGTTATTTGTATTTTATTATTAAGTTTGTAACATTTTTGTGCATAACTACCGCAGCACACAACTTTTAAAACAGTTTTAGTCAATTTAAAGATACGTTTTTAAATGGATTGTACAATAAACTTATCATCGCATATCTCACGTAAGTCTCTACGTAGAAATTTAGTATAAATCTAAATCATGTTGAAAATATATTTATCTTTCTAATATGCTGTACTTCTACAATGAACAATCTTATAAAGATCAATTAAAATGAATTAGAAATAAATAATTATAATCACTAGTTTGAAAGAAGAACCTGATAAGCTATGTCTGTTTTGATTTTGAACATTTCTCAGAGATATCCCTCTGAAAACCCACCGATATTGGTGGGATAACCCGTAGAGCAGATTCGGCTCCTTATCTCCTCCCTTTTGGCATAACTCGCACTTGTGAATAAGGAATTTGACGAAACCTACCGATGTATCACCCAGACGGGGGAAACCTGCGGGTGACCCGAACTTGTGAATACGGCCGTTAATCTTCAGTCTAACGCTCTTCCAACTAAACTAAACTAGTTCGGAACAGATATTCCGCAAACTGTTGAAATGCCTCCCCGTTGCAGCCTAATATACCCGGTTAAACACAGAAAAAATGTTTTTTTCTTAAACAGTTAATTTTTTTTACGGACAAAATCTATTTAAAGAGAATAACAGTAGTTTTCTGTAAATACAGTAGAACCTCGATTATCCGATCTAAGTGGGACCGGAGGTAGGTCGGAAAATCGAAAATTTCGGACAATACAGAATTTTCATTAAATAGCAAAACTTATAGTATAGAAGACCCGTCGAAAGTCTGAGAATCTCAAACCTTTGGTTTTATTGTAGATATCACTTGTAGTTTCAGGATTTTTGACGATTCCTTGATCAGAAGAATCGCCGCAGAATTCTGAGCCATTTTTTTTGTGAACACTGGAGAATGACCGTGTTTTGGAAATTTTGTTAGCTTAGAGCTTAAGGACGGTCGGTTAACAGAGCGTTCCAGATAAAAGAGTAATGGATAATCGAGGTTCCATTGTATATGGTATTTTTCCGTAAAATTAACAGCTTTTTTTTACAGCGTGGATATCTAAAAGCTTGATTCCACTTTCCTGTGTCTCCGTCCTTTTTTTTTTGTCGGTTCACAATGATGATTGATTTGGTCTCCCTTCCTCAGAAAAGATATAGAGTTGCTTGAAAAAGTTCAGCATAGGGCTACAAAAATGATTAAGGGTCTATCTGGTATTGATTATGATAACAGATTAAGATCTTTAAACATGTATTCCCTTGAAA
>JAFNEN010003614.1:0-19621 GCA_019343175.1 Oedothorax gibbosus
CGCAAGGTCTCTATAGATTAATCATATAAACACCACATTTCAATTTGACACAAAACTACAGACATGATGAATTTGTGGATGCCTATCTAAGCAAGTGTCTATGGAAAATAGATAATTGATTTGTTTGCTTTCCTAATATAATCAATGCAAATTTTTCTATTTTTATTAGCCTTTAATTAAAGCAAAATATTTGTTTAACTGAAATATACAAACTTTTAAATACTAAAGTTACATTACTTTTATGTAATCAAAATCAAATATAGAGGTGTGAAACACTATACGTGCAATCTGAGTTTGACTAAGTAGTGCACACTCTCTTTTGGTTAAATGGCTACATTGTAATACCCATTAAAGAATGTTATAATGTAGTGTGAAGTAGCAAACATACCATAGATCCTCAAATTGAAATATTCAATTCTATTGATCATCTTTTTGGGGACTTTAACCACAGAGCGAAGGGACGTAGTCCGGTCCGAAAAGGAACAAGAATCCTAAGGTGTTGCAGTTTCAACCCTTTTTTTTTATTCAATAAGGTCAAAACTACAATGATGCAAAATCTAAGGAATTCTTCATCAACAGCAAGTTCAGGAGATTTTAATGTAGTGGAATACCTGCAATTAAATACAATTTCAACATTTAATTATGTCACAACGACACTTTAAATTTATTTTTCATAATTTTGCAAGAACAAAAGTTAAATTATATTCTAAGAAAAAAATATCAAATTTCATTGAAGTTTAGTTTGTGAAAAATCAATTTAAATAGAAATCAATGTCACTGACGAGTTAGATACAGTTTAACTTGGTACATTTCCATCCCGATTTGCAGTTTAAGAATTCTCATTAAATCTCTTAAAATTTAAATTGGGGGGGGGGGGGATAAATCGCAAAACCCTTTTGCACATAAATAACTCAAATTCAGAATAGTCAAAATTCATTCAGGACCCTCCAAAACAATTGTGAAATTCGATAAACTTTGAAATGATTAATCTCGGAAACTATTGGATAAGATCATACTTAAAGACATTGATTTCATGAAATTATTCATAAAGTTTCAAAAATAGTCTAATTTGATAATCACATTTAATAGAAAAACGATGGTACTTGAGCTAAAAGTTCTATCATACTAGTTGGTACTTATATTATATTTTATGCGCAAATAAATTTAGAACTCTTAAGTTTCTTTTGTAATTTAAATAATGCCAATAAAAGTTAAAAACATGAAGTTGGTCTTACATTAGAGAAGTTAAAGCAAATCACTAAAAAAATTGGTTATTATGCTTGTCAGTGAATAGTCTGCTGATTCCTTTACTTTAATGTTTAAAGCAAAGCTTAGGAAAATTATTGTTAGTAGTTAAGCAGTCAATAGTGTTATCGAATTCTGATTTCGGTTTTCTTTAAATTTTTAAATTTCGCCATTCTTACTTAAGCCTTACTTATCATCAAATTTTATATTTCAAAGTAAATTAGATATCTAAGCTTTAAGAACAAGATTATCGATTTCTGTTTAGTGGTTTTCTTTTAGTGGTTTAGTGGTATTTTTCAAAATTTCTACATCAGTTCTTACCTATGCCTTACTCTTTTGCATTTTCTGAAATATAGGGGTTTTCAACAGTTAGGAACATTTTTCTCAGGAACTATAATAGATCAACATGTATTGTTTTATTTCATTCCTATTAACAGCTCTTTGATACAAAATAAGGAATTTTAAATATCTCTGCTCAAAAAAAGGTTTAACTTTTGGATTTGTGATTTTTTTAATATATATTTTTAAAAAATCACTGTAAAAGTATTTTTTTATACTTTGAAATATCCTCAGTTTAAATCAAAGAGCTATAGGTAAGGAACAAACTATAAAAAAATCATAATATTAATATAGTTTAAGAAAAACGTTCCCAAAGTTAGTAAAATTAACATGGTCAAGATAGAACGACTTCCCTTAAAAGTTGTACACTTTTCTACTTTTAAAACATCTTATTTCTTAAAATTATAAGTTCAATAAGTTTTAGAAATATTGCAAAACAATAATTACCTTTGAATACGATTAAATCATTCTTCTGAAGTACGGAGTAAGAATAAGGAAGAGGAAACCGTTCCATTTTCTTGGCGTTCAAAGCATACAGTTATCTGCCACTAGCTTTGTTCGGGAACAAGTGGGAATACAAAACCTGCAAATAAATGCAATTTAAATATAATGTCATAAACACACATTTAAAGATTTCTAGAAGCTTACACCAAATCTTATACAAAATTGAAATGTGTGCCTCGATAACAGCAAATCAAATTTCTTAACATTCCAATTTGTCACATAGTTCTATGAAACACTTGTTCGTTTATTTTTACAGTTTACCGTTTCTTAAAACTTAAAGTAAAGTAAGTTTTAAAGATATTTTATCAAATTTCAAAAACAACGAAGTACCTAAAAACATAGCTTACTTTTGCACATGCATGAGAGGCAACATTTATCATACAACAAATTGCCCTACAGCTATATTGGTCATAAACTACTAATTTCCCCACGTAAAAATCTGGCTCGGAATAATTAAAATTCCAACCGAAATAGTAGCAAACTAATAAAACTTAATCCATAAAAATTGTTTTACACATTACACTAAATTACTTTTTAAAAAATTTAGTAAAGTTCACGTGGGTAAATATATACCCTGGCTTACAGTTTTAAAGTTAGATCAATTCAAATTTTAAAATTTAATTTTAAGTATGTACATATCACTTAACTCGTTACTGATTAAATTTTTTTGCTTTAAATATTTTGATAAAATTAAAATTTTAACAAATACCAAGTTTTGGAGCACATTTAAAAGTATTTTCACAACTATTGTTGAATATTTGTTACCCGAACCTCTTAACTACAATACAATTCTTTTGTCAATAAAATTGAGGAATTTAATTAAAAAATTTTAAAAGATAATTTGTGGTTTTGTTTTCCTACGAGAATTTTGTTTCAAACTTAATTTTTTTTAAACACCAATTAATGACCCGTAATTAAGTACATTTTTTTACACCACAAGGAAAGTGAATTCTCAAATTTTTCTCTCAATAGCATTCCTCACTTTATTATGAACAAGGAGATAAAACTTATAAATTATTGAGAAAGTTATGTATAGATTAATCCTATAAACTTCACATCTTTACACTACAATTTGACACAAATACTGTTAGACAAAGTGAATGGATGGCTGTCTATCTAAGCAATGGAGTTTAGGGAGAATGTCAATTGAATTATTTGCTTTCCTTTTTTTAATCAATGCAAATTTTTATAAAATAGTGCCTTTAAATCAAAACATTTGTTTCTTATATATACAACTAGCAAATAAATACCCGTTCTTCGCACGGATTAAAAGAATATCAAATCGATCCAAGTATGTGTCATTTAATTTGCTATAGGATAATAAGCTTTTTAAGTTTTGTAGTCGTCTTATGGTGATCCTAGTCGTTAGTTGACAACAGGGCAAAATTTCCCCCTTTGGAAAATTTGAGCTAAATTTTCACTGAATTCTTTACCCGAGATCACCTCAGTGTTGTCTCTACCAAAGAGATAGTAATTCTGCCTATTACTTTGCTCTACAGAACCCCCCTCCAGAAACTATTAGGCACTATTACAAACCCCAGCATAGGCCGAAGAAAAAAGGCCTAAAAAAGGTTAAAGGCAAAAAAAAAAATCGTTCAGCGTTCAAAGCTGTTCTTGTGATCACAGGGTTGCGAACACAAATTCTGAAACATATTTAAAAGCATTTTCAAAACCACAGTTGTCGAATATGTGCTACCTGTACCTCTTAACTATAATACAATTCTTTTGAAAATGAAATGTAAAGTTTCTTAATTGAAACTTGATGTCTCTAGGGGCAATTATATAATGCGATGTTAGGCAAATTGTATGAATGTCCGAGAACGGTAAAAAATAATTGGTATATTTAGACACCAAGCTCATAGAAACAGTACAAACTCGTAACAAAGCAAATTTAAGCAAAAAATAAAACACTTTTTATATTAGCAAAACTTTAATTTAAACATATAAAACTTTTAATTTACAAAGTTATTACTTTAAAAACGAAAACATACCATAGAAATTCCAATTGCTTCAAGTCCAAAGTTCATCTTCTAGTTTTGCAAATTCACAGGACAAAGGGGTCGAGTCCGTCCGCAAAGGAATAACCGCAAAATTCGCTGGTTGTGCAGTTCCAGCCCCAGTTTTTTTTTTTTTAATTTAAGGCCAGAACTACACCACAATGAAAGCTTGACACCAACAGCTAGTTAGGAGAATTCAATGTGGCTCAAAACCTGCAAATGAAGACAATTTTAATATTTATGTCACAACCGCATAGAAAGTTTTTGCTTAATAAATTTGCAGGAACAAAATGAGTTGTGTTCTATATTGATAAATAAATTTAAATGTAAAGGTACTCAGGAATTGAATTTTTTTTAATCATGTAATAGCAATGAGAATTTTCCCCACAAGTAGTCGGCGTTTCTGCTTAAACAATAGTTGGGGTTCACTTTGAAGGATATATTCTTTACTAAGTAAGCAGGAGATAAATTTATACCAAGTTTGGGGGTCTTATGCCCCATATATAAGAGAACCTGGGGATCCCTGGCTATAAGGGAGGCTTGGCCCACCTTTAAATTTTAGTATTTAAAAATATTTTAGCTTTATCTCAATAGATGGTACTCAAAGCTACTGTTGTCAGCAGATAGACACCTTAGTTTCATTGAGCTACTTCTTAGCATTGAGGAGAAAATGAAAAAAGAAAGTTGCTCATCCCAAAAAGTAAACATTTGACATATATAATTTGTAAGATTAAAAAAACTTTAAAATTAGGCTTTTTTGCTTCGGCCAAGCCTCCCTTACCATGGGAGGCTTGGCCAAGTTTCTAAGTTTTAAAAAACAATAAATTTAGAAAAGAAAAAGGCATTTATATTATCACTATTATATCCTTGTTGCCAATAAAATTTCCTTTAATATGTTCTATCATGTGAAATTTTTAGTATAAAATAAAAAATTTATAAAAATAAATTCTGAAACCATGGCCACAGCTCCACAGGCTCCCTTATACATGAACTTTTAAAGAATGTAAAGTACTTTGATTAGAGATATTGACATTGTAGGTCCAATACAAAATATAAAAATCATGAACAACCGATGGATAAAATTTGTGTAAAAGCATAAATAGGCTTTTAAACCTTAGAAATGCAAACCGATTTTTTCAACTTTTAAACTACAAACCGAGTTAATTATCAAACCTCATTGGAGTTTTGTCTGTTAAATAGTTTTAAAAGAAGCAATTTACTCCTTAAGTACAAGGGAAGAGAACTTTGAGAGGATAAAAGAATTTTGACCAGCGAATCCAATTAAATTAAGGTTTAGTTTGTGAAAAAAAACTATTTAAATAGTCAAAATTGGCACTGACAAACATAGTTTATCTGGATAAAAATCTACCATGGTTTTTATTTGTAGGGTTATTAAAATTATTTTAATTTAAAGTATATAAATAACAAAACCCTTTGCCCCGTAAATGTTTTTAAAAAATTTCAATTGTTGAAGTTAACAAATACCAAATTAAGCAACATAGAATATCTATATGTTATTTCAAAAGAAATAAACTTATCGAAGGAGTTACACATACCCCCTTAACTATAAACAATTCATTTAAATTAAAACTGCCTATTTTATTTAATTTGATTATTTGTTTTAAAGATTACACAGTCTAAATAGTAAAACACAATATTACCTTTAGATTTCTCCAACTGTCATCATTCCAAGTCATGATACCGCCCAGCAGTACACTGAAGATCTTCAGTAGTTTGAGTTCATTGATGAGAAAGTAGATCCAATGGAATCCCATGCATCCTGCTTTCAAATATGGGATCCCTGATTACTAACAAGTTCCTGCAAGTAAAGATAATTTTAATTAATACATGTAAACATTATATTGAAATTATGCATGTGTTTGAAAAGTCAATGGCATTGAGGAGAATGGCTGAAAATGAAACTAAATTTGATATTCTTAGCTCTTGCATAATTATAACTGTTCTTGGAAGGTATGTTAATGTAAATCAGTTATTCTACTATTCAAAGAAAACGTTTCATGAAATATTATACAGATTTTTCCACAAAGCCACAACTAACGCAACCTGGTAGGTGCGGTCAGGTCATTTAAGTTTCAGAAGTTTAATTCATATAAACAATTCAATTATTTCATATTTAATCTAACTTTCATTTTAATTTTGAGCAACATATGTTTTAGTTTGAAGTAAAATCTTTTGAAGTATTTTCTAGTCTTTTTTGACAATATATTTTGAAGATAATTTTTTAAACGGCCACAACTAACAACTAGAGTTTTTTGGTGTCTTGATTAATCGTTTGAAAACAAGTTTAACTACATTGTATTGATCTTAGATATTCCTCTTGACTGTTCGATTTTCCTTTTAAAGGGGACAATTTTTGAGTGACGACAATTGATTAGGCAACTAACACAACTTTGTAAGGACGCCATCATACACGGCGTTGGGAGACTCTGGAGAACATTAATGGATACTCTAGGGTAGGCAATCTCCTGTGTTAATTATGGCCACATTTTAATATGTTCTACTTTGTTATAAATCTGATGTGAAATAGGAAATATACCTTAGTTACATCAAAAAGTGCACAAATGACGGCAAATGGAATTGTTTAGTTTATAGAACTGTAAGCGAGAATATTTAGCAGCCTATTTAATAAAAGTTCTTTTATGCAGAGGTATTTTAAAAAATCTTTGAATAGATCCTGCGAGTAGAAAGGGGTTCAACTTTCGTCTCACTAAAGCCACACGAAAGTTGGGTTGAATTATCGAAAGGCAAGCGCAATTAGGAACTGGAGACATAATTTAAGACCAACACTGTCATTTTAACCCGACAGAAGGAAAGTGAACACTCAAATATCCTTCTTACTAGTATTTCTCACTATATTATGTACAAGGTAAAACAAAATTATTCCAAAGGGGTCTTTATTAATTAATCCTATAAAATACACAATAATTTGGCCCCGAAACCATAGACATTGTTGAATTAGTGGCTGTCTATTTAAGCAAGGGTTTAAAGAAAATAGCTAATTGAATTGTTTGCCTTCCTAAATTAATCAAAATTTTTCTAAAACAGCACTTTTAATAATAGCAAAACTTTTGCTTTACTGAAATATATAAAACTTTTAATTGTTAAAGTTATTACTTTTATACAATAGAAATAAAATATTGAGGTGTGAATTACCTCATGTGTGATACAGAGTTAGTCTAGCGTGCATTCTGCATCAAATATGGGTATATTTTAATGGGTTATACGATATGTTTAAAACCTAATGTGGAATAAAAATCATACCTTAGATCTTCAAAGTTAATTGTAACATCTTCCTCTTTTTAGGCACTTGAATCACAAGGCAAAGGGATTGAGTCCATCCAAAGAGGAGTACCAGGTAGTTTCTCCAGTGATGCAGTCTAAGGCCATTTTTTTCAAAAACTTGTAAGGCCAAAACGGCTGCTTTCTCCGCCGGCCCCGAACAGGAAGAGGGCTTTGTCTCCGCCGGCCCCTAACAGGAAGAGGGCTTTATCTCCGCCGGCCCCGAACAGGAAGAATCATACCTAGATCTTCAAAGTTAATTGTAACATCTTCCTCTTTTTAGGCACTTAAACACAAGCAAAGGGATGAGTCCGTCAAAGAGGAGTACCCGTAGTTTCTCCAGTGATGCAGTCAAGCCATTTAATCTTGAAGGAAGAGGGCTTTCTCCGCCGGCCCGAACAGGAAGAGGGCTTTATCTCCGCCGGCCCCGAACAGGAAGAGGGCTTTATCTCCGCCGGCCCCGAACAGGAAGAGGGCTTTATCTCCGCCGGCCCCGAACAGGAAGAGGGCTTTATCTCCGCCGGCCCCGAACAGGAAGAGGGCTTTATCTCCGCCGGCCCCGAACAGAAGAGGGCTTTTCTCCGCCGGCCCCGAACAGGAAGAGGGCTTTAGTCTCCGCCGGCCCCGAACAGGAAGAGGGCTTTGTCTCCGCCGGCCCCGAACAGGAAGAGGGCTTTTTCTCCGCCGGCCCCGAACAGGAAGAGGGCTTTATCTCCGCCGGCCCCGAACAGGAAGAAAGAGGGCTTTATCTTCGTAAATGAACAGTTTTGGTCTGTGAGGAAGTCTCAGTATTTTACCATAAATGTGTCTATTAATCAGTTGCAAGTTCATTTTCTGTAGTTGGCACACATTGAGAGCATCTCATCAGGGAGGTATGGTATGGCCTCAGAACAGCTTTGGACACAAGCTCCATCTTACTTTATTAGTACCCTCTTTCAATGTAGGCTTGACATACTTGGAAATTTGCGTCTAACTTCATATTATAGAGTAACTTGAGAAGACTTTAATGCATCAAAAACCTATGAAAAACAATTCATAGTTTGAAAAATTCATTTGGGAAATGAAATTACAAGTTGATTTTACAATTTTTTTTTAACTAGAATTCTTCATAATTTTGTAAGAACAAATTAGTTAAATTATATTCTATGAAAAAATATCACATTTTATTGTAATTTTTATTTAAAATGTTTTAAAAGATTGGACAGCTTAGATAACGGCGAAAACATGAAACTCAAGGATATTTGCTTTTAAACTCGCTGTGAAAGCAGCAATTTGACTCCTTAAGCACAGGATATGTTTTGCATGCAAAAGAGAATTAAAGCAAATTAAATTTTAGTAAAGTTTAGTTTGTGAAAAATTGATTTTAGTTAGTAGTCGATAATGTCACCGACTAGCTTAGAAGTGCATTTCAATGTTTACCTAGGTAAATATCTATCTAAGCTTGTAGTTTTAAAGTAAATTCAATTGAACAAAATTAAATAAATTTAATTTAAAGTATGGAACTCAAACAAATATATCTATTGAGTAAAATCTAATTTGACAAATGCAGAATTCAACAAATACCAAATTCTGGAGCATATTAAAAAGCATTTTTGTTGGATTTCGTATTAGTTTATTTTTAGGTTCCTTGCTAGATGGCACCAGCAGCGATCCCATGTTTGCTGATGTCATGGGAAAGAAGGGGCGTTGCAGATTTTGATAAGCTTCACCTGTGTGTTCAGGCGGTTCCATGAGTTTCACCAAGTGTAGTGCTAATTTCCTATTCAAAAAGAAGCTGTCGATTGTTTTCGAAGATTTCTATGTTGTGATTAACTATTCCTATTTTTAAGTGTTTTTACCATTTTCAACTAGTTGTTTTATTCAAGACGTATAAGAAGTTATTTGTCTTCAATTAAAGAAATTACAGTCCACAAGCTTGGTGTGTACCTATTCAGCGTAGTCTATTATTCGTTACCAAACATATTTGAACCAGCGACTACTTCAACCCTACATTTTTTGGTCAACGTCGTCCGGATACAGGAGGATATTTTTCAAGGAAAGGTACTATAATTATTCAAAGTTTTTGTACACTGTATGGATAACAAGTGAATTTGAAGATGTTGTTGTAGCTCTAAAGTGATTACTCTAAAGTGACTTACGTTACCTTTTGTGCTTATCTTTTATCGTGTTCGTGTATATCGTCTTCAATATGGATAAATTAAAAACAGATAAGAGGTATTTAAAAGCATCTCTAACAAAATTAAAGGGAACTTTAGAATCTAAGGAATTCGGTATTGACAGTGCGGAAGTTACCTTGTACACAAATAAAGTTGCTGATTTGGAAAGTAAATGTTCGGATATTTTTAGCAAAATTTATTACGATTGTCAAGAAGAGGAAATTGATGGGTATATATCTGAATCTCAGGATATTCAAGACATCATTGACGGATATAAATTAATTGTTCTCCGTGCTAGAGATAGGCTAGAACTTGAAAATACGGAAGCTAAAAAAGTGGTTCCTAGAGAAACAAAGCAGTCTTCAGGTGGTTTAAATTTAAGTTTGAAGCTTCCAGAGTTTAACATTCCTAGTTTTTCTGGCAGTAGTAATTTGGAATGGCTTTCCTTTAGAGATCTTTTCTCGGCATCAGTTGTAAAAAATCAGAATTTATCTGATGCTCAAAGATTGCAATATTTGGTAGGAAGTGTTAAAGATGATGCTCTACGTGTCATACAATCATCTCTTCCTATAACTGATTCAAATTTCCAAATTGCTTTGGATCTGTTAGAGGAGAGGTACTCTAACAAAAGACAATTAGTATTTACATTGATTAGACAAATTTTTGATATTCCACAATGTACTAGGGAAGATGCTTCACAATTATTATCCATTGTTGACACCTCAAAAGAAGTAATTCGTTCGCTTCAAAATCTAGACATACCATTAACTGGTTTCGCAGATAGCATTTTTGTGTATTCATTAATTCAAAAGCTTGATCCTGCTACAAGATCATGGTGGGAAAGAGGCCTAGAGGATGATAGGATTCCCACAATAGACGAATTATTAAAATTTATAACCCATCATGCCCGAACAATACAACATCAATCATACAAGATTTTCTCTAAACCATGTCAGCCAAGTGTTCCAGGTTCAGGAAAACCTGTACGTGTTTAGTTTTACAGCTGAATTTAAGAGCCAGTGCAGCTATTGTACTAGTAACGATCATGCCCTTTTACAGTGCAGCAAGTTCAAAGATTTGACCACCTTGCAACGTCAAACCTTTGTGAAGGAAAACCGCTTGTGCTACAACTGCCTTAAGAATCATAAATTAGCAAACTGTTCGAGTAAATTTACTTATAGGGTGTGCCATAAAAAGCACAACACATTGCTTCATTTTGAATCCACCAATTCTACAGACAACGCCAGAGTCTTGTCACCACATGCTGCCGAATTTGTGCCAAGTTCAATTAATGAACCTACTCCCGTGCCTCAACAAACGCTTACGAACGTGTCTTCATGTGTTTCGCATCAATCTGCTTCAATCCAAGTTCTTTTATGCACTGCTATAGTTAAAGTGCTAGATTCTTCAAATCAATTTCAACATTGTAGAGTGCTTCTCGATCCAGGTTGATCCTCTGATGCGGAGAAGATGTTTCGCCAAATAAGAGTTCATTCGGATGCTGCTGATCTGCAGAGGATCCTCTGGAGAGACAGCCCGAGTGATCCCATTGAAACGTTTCGTCTCACGACTGTTTCGTATGGTACAGCTAATGCTCCTTACTTATCTACAACAGTAATGAAACAGCTTGCACTTGATGAGAAATTAAACTTTCCCTTGACTTCCAGAGTTTGCCTCGGGGATTTCTACGTATATGATTTCTTCAGTGGGGCCGATTCTGCAGAAGAAGCTGAACAACTTACTGATGAATTATGCAAGATGATGATTAGTGGAGGTTTCAAACTTCACAAGTGGTGTTCCAATGTTCCAGCAGTTTTGAAGAATATTCCTAGTGATTGTCAAGCCATAGATCACTCATTGCCTATTGCAGATGACAAAACCATCAAAGTTCTAGGCATCGTTTGGAATCCAGGTATAGACTTTTTCATGTGTCCATTTCAACGTGTGAACATCAAGAGCTGACAAAGCGTAAAATTCTCTCGGAGATAGCCAAACTGTTTGATCCAATGGGTTGGTTGGCACCAGTTGCCATTTTAGCCAAAATCTTTATCCAAGAGCCTTGGAGTCACAATCAGATGGCACCAGCAGCGATCCCATGTTTGCTGATGTCATGGGAAGGGGCGTTGCAGATTTTGATAAGCTTCACCTGTAGTGTTCAGGCGGTTAAATGAGTTTCACCAAGTGTAGTGCTAATTTCCTATTCAAAAAGCTGTCGATTGTTTTTGAAGATTTCTAAGTTGTGATTAACTATTCCTATTTTTAAGTGTTTTTACCATTTTCAACTAGTTTTATTCAAGATGTATAAGAAGTTATTTGTCGTCAATTTAAGAAATTACAGTCCACAAGCTTGGTGTGTACCTATTCAGCGTAGTCTATTATTCATTACCAAACATATTTGAACCAGCGACTACTTCAACCCTACATTTTTTTTAAACTATAGTTGTCGAATACGCGTTTCCTGCACCTCTTAACTATAATACAATTCTATTGAATCTAAAATTATAAAATTTCTTAATTAAAACTTGACTATCCAAGTTCGATTCTATAATACGATGCTAAGTAAATTTTATAAATATGTCCAAGAAAGGTTAAAAAAAATAATGAGGATCATTAGACCCCAAGCTTTTAGAAATATTACAAACTCTTAACAAAGCAACATGTTTACATAACTTAAACATATGAAATTTTCAATTTTTAAAGTTATATTACTTTAATCTAATCGAAATCATACCAGAACTTCCAATTGCTTCAATTCCAAAGTTCATATTCTAGACTTGCAATATCACAGGCCAAAGGGGTAGAGTCCGTCCGCAGAGGAATAACCGCAAAATTCGTTGGTTGTGCAGTTCCAGCCCAAGTTTTTTTTTTTTTTAATTTAAGGCCAGAACTACACAACAATGAAAGCTTGACACCAACAGCTAGTTTAGGAGAATTCAATGCGATGCAAAACCTGCAATTGAAGACCTTTTTATTTATACGTCACAACCACTTATAAAAATTTTGCTTTATAAATTGCAGAAGTTATAATCTATATTGACAAAAATATAAAGTAAAACGTAAAGGTAGTTTAGCTCAGGAATTGAAAATAAATTAAACATAATAATTCAGAGAATTGGCTCCGAAGTAGTGGACGATTATGCTTAAAGAACAGTAGGAGAGAGTGGGCACATTGGATCATTGTGAAGATACAAGGTGACCACAATAAAACTGACGGTTCTCGGGGAATTTTCAGAAGAACAAATAGGCGTATTAATAGTCCTTTGGTATAGAGGCTTATGAAGTTTTATAGTCGTCTAATGGTGATCCTAGTCGTTAATTAAAGGGCGCAATTTCCCCCTTTGGAAAATTTGAGCTAAATTTTCACTGAATTCTTTACCCGAGATCACCTCAGTATTGTCTCTACCAAAGAGATAGTATTCTGCTATTACTTTGCTCTACAGAACTACCTACTACTTTGCCCCCCCCCAGAAACTATTAGGCACTATTAGAAACCCAAGTATAGCCGAAGAAAAAAAGGCCTAAAAAAGTTAAAGGCAACCAAAAAAATCTTCAGCGTTAAAAGCTGTTCTGTGATCACAGGTTGCAAACACAAATTCTGAAGCGATATTTAAAAGCATTTTCAAAACCACAGTTGTCGAATATGTGCTACCTGTACCTCTTAACTATAATACAATTCTTTTGAAAAATGAAATGTAAATTTCTTAATTGAAACTTGATGTCTCTAAGGCAATTATATAATGCGATGTTAGTAAATTGTATAAATGTCCGAGAACGGTAAAAAATAATTGGTATCATTAGACACCAAGCTCATAGAACAGTACAAACTCGTACAAAGCAAATTTAAGCAAAAAATAAACACTTTTTATAATAGCAAAACGTTAATTTAAGCATATAAAACTTTTAATTGACAAAATTATTACTTTGAAAACGAAAACATACCATAGAAATTCCAATTGCTTCAAGTCCAAAGTTCATCTTCTAGATTTGCAAATTCACAGGACAAAGGGGTCAAGTCCATCCGCAAAGGAATGGCTGCAAAATGCGCTGGTTGTGCAGTTCCAGCCCCAGTTTTTTTTTTTTAATTTAAGGCCAGAACTACACCACAATGAAAGCTTGACACCAACATTAGGAGAATTCAATGTGGCTCAAAACCTGCAAATGAAGACAATTTTAATATTTATGTCACAACCGCATAGAAAGCTTAATAAATTTGCAGGAACGAAATGAGTTGTGTTCTATATTGATAAAAAAATTTTAATGTAAAGGTATTTTTACTCAGGAATTGAATTTTTTTTAATCATGTAATAGCAATGAGAATTTTCTCCACAAGTAGTCGGCGTTTCTGCTTAAACAATAGTTGAGGAGGAGGGTTCACTTTGAAGGATATATTCTTTACTAAATAAGCAGGAGATAAATTTATACCAAGTTTGGGGGTCTTATGCCCCATATATAAGAGAACCTGGGGGTCCCTGGCTATAAGGGAGGCTTGGCCCACCTTTAAATTTTAGTATTTAAAATTATTTTAGCTTTATCTCAATAGATGGTACTCAAAGCTACTGTTGTCAGCAGATAGACACCTTAGTTTCATTGAGCTACTTCTTAGCATTGAGGAGAAAATGAAAAAAGAAAGTTGCTCATCCCAAAAAGTAAACATTTGACATATATAATTTGTAAGATTAAAAAAACTTTAAAATTAGGCTTTTTTGCTTCGGCCAAGCCTCCCTTACCATGGGAGGCTTGGCCAAGTTTCTAAGTTTTAAAAAACAATAAATTTAGAAAAGGCATTATTTACATTATCACTATTATATCCTTGTTGCCAATAAAATTTCCTTTAATATGTTCTATCATATGAAATTTTTAGTATAAAAATAAAATTTATAAAAATAAATTCTGAAACCATGGCCACAGCTCCCCAGGCTCCCTTATACATGAACTTTTAAAGAATGTAAAGTACTTTGATTAGAGATATTGACATTGTAGGTCCAATACAAAATATAAAAATCATGAACAACCGATGGATAAAATTTGTGTAAAAGAATAAATAGGCTTTTAAACCTTAGAAATGCAAACCGATTGTTTCAACTTTTAAACTACAAACCGAGTTAAATATCAAACCTCATTGGAGTTTTGTTTGTAAAATAGTTTTAAAAGAAGCAATTTACTCATTAAGTACAAGGGAAGAGAACTTTGAGAGGATAAAAGAATTTTGACCAGCGAATCCAATTAAATTAAGGTTTAGTTTGTGAAAAAAACTATTTAAATAGTCAAAATTGGCACTGACAAACAGTTTATCTGGATAAAAATCTACCTTTGTTTTTATTTGTAGGGTTATTAAAATTATTTTAATTTAAAGTATATAAATAACAAAACCCTTTGCCCCGTAAATGTTTTTAAAAAATTTCAATTGTTGAAGTTAACAAATACCAAATTAAGCAACATAGAATATCTATATGTTATTTCAAAAGAAATAAACTTATCGAAGGAGTTACACATACCCCCTTAACTATAAACAATTCATTTAAATTAAAACTGCCTATTTTATTTAATTGATGATTTTTTTAAAGATTGTACAGTCTAAATAATAAAACACAATATTACCTTTAGATTTCTCCAACTGTCATCATTCCAAGTCATGATACCGCCCAGCAGTACACTGAAGATCTTCAGTAGTTTGAGTTCATTGATGAGAAAGTAGATCCAATGGAATCCCATGCATCCTGCTTTCAAATATGGGATCCCTGATTACTAACAAGTTCCTGCAAGTAAAGATAATTTTAATTAATACATGTAAACATTATATTGAAATTATGCATGTGTTTGAAAAGTCAATGGCATTGGGGAGAATGGCTGAAAATGAAACTAAATTTGATATTCTTAGCTCTTGCATAATTATAACTGTTCTTGGAAGGTATGTTAATGTAAATCAGTTATTGTACTATTCAAAGAAAAAGTTTCATGAAATATTATACAGATTTTTCCACAAAGCCACAACTAACGCAACCTGGTAGGTGCGGTCAGGTCATTTAAGTTTCAGAAGTTTAATTCATATAAACAATTCAATTATTTCATATTTAATCTTTAACTTTCATTTTAATTTTGAGCAACATATGTTTTAGTTTGAAGTAAAATCTTTTGAAGTATTTTCTAGTCTTTTTTGACAATATATTTTGAAGATAATTTTTTAAACGGCCACAACTAAAAACTAGTTTTTTGGTGTCTTGATTAATCGTTTGAAAACAAGTTTAACTACATTGTATTGATCTGGGATATTCCTCTTGACTATTCGATTTTCCTTTTAAAAGGGACAATTTTTGAGTGACGAGCCGACAATTGAATAGGCAACTAACGCAACTTTGTAAGGACGCCATCATACACGGCGTTGGGAGACTCTGGAGCACATTAATGGATACTCTAGGGTAGGCATTCTCCTGTGTTAATTATGGCCACATTTTAATATGTTCTACTTTGTTATAAATCTGATGTGAAATAGGAAATATACCTTAGTTACATCAAAAAGTGCACAAATGACGGCAAATGGAATTGTTTAGTTTATAGAACTGTAAGCGAGAATATTTAGCAGCCTATTTAATAAAAGTTCTTTTATGCAGAGGTATTTTAAAAAATCTTTGAATAGATCCTGCGAGTAGAAAGGGGTTCAACTTTCGTCTCACTAAAGCCACACGAAAGTTGGGTTGAATTATCGAAAGGCAAGCGCAATTGGGGACTGGAGACATAATTTAAGACCAACACTGTCATTTTAACCCGACAGAAGAAAGTAAACACTCAAATATCCCTCTTACTAGTATTTCTCACTATATTATTACAAGGTAAAACAGAATTATTCTAAAGGGGTCTTATTAATTAATCCTATAAAATACACAATAATTTGGCCCCGAAACCATAGACATTGTTAATTAGTGGCTGTCTATTTAAGCAAGGGTTTAAAGAAAATAGCTAATTAATTGTTGCCTTCCTAATTAATCAAAATTTTTCTAAAACAGCACTTTTAATAATACAAACTTTTGCTACTGAAATATATAAAACTTTTAATTGTTAAGTTATTACTTTTATACAATAGAAATAAAATATTGAGGTGCGAATTACCTCATGTGTGATACGGAGTTAGTCTAGCGTGCATTCTGCATCAAATATGGGTATATTTTAATGGGTTATACGATATGTTTAAAACCTAATGTGGAATAAAAATCATACCTTAGATCTTCAAAGTTAATTGTAACATCTTCCTCTTTTTAGGCACTTAAATCACAAGGCAAAGGGATTGAGTCCGTCCAAAGAGGAGTACCAGGTAGTTTCTCCAGTGATGCAGTCTAAGGCCATTTTTTTTAAAAATCTTGTAAGGCCAAGAGGGGCTTTATCTCCGCCGGCCCCGAACAGGAAGAGGGGCTTTATCTCCGCCGGCCCCGAACAGGAAGAGGGGCTTTTTCTCCGCCGGCCCCGAACAGGAAGAGGGCTTTTCTCCGCCGGCCCCGAACAGGAAGAGGGCTGCATTTTCCTGCCGGCCCCGAACAGAGAAGAGGCTCTTCTCGCGGCCCACGAACAGGAAGAGGCTTTCTCCGCCAACAGGAAGAGGCTCTTTCTCGCCGGCCCGAACAGGAAGAGGGCTTTTTCTCCCGGCCCCGAACAGGAAGAGGGCTTTTCTCGCCGGCCCGAACAGGAAGAGGGCTTTTCTCGCCGGCCCCGAACAGGAAGAGGCTTTTCTCCGCCGGCCCCGAACAGGAAGAGGGCTTTTCTCGCCGGCCCCGAACAGGAAGAGGGCTTTTCTCGCCGGCCCCGAACAGGAAGAGGGGCTTTTCTCGCCGGCCCGAACAGGAAGAGGGCTTTTTCTCGCCGGCCCCGAACAGGAAGAGGGCTTTTCTCCGCCGGCCCCGAACAGGAAGAGGGCTTTTTCTCCGCCGGCCCCGAACAGGAAGAGGGGCTTCTTTCTCCGCCGGCCCCGAACAGGAAGAGGGGCTTCATCTCCGCCGGCCCCGAACAGGAAGAGGGCTTTTCTCGCCGGCCCCGAACAGGAAGAGGGCTCGGCCCCCTAAATATCTCGTATCGGATCGTAGCTCCTTTCCACAGCTTCTTTCTCTGAAAAGTTAAAAAATCAAATCAATAACATTCACAGTTCAAATCATATAGAAGTTTTGTTGGTATAACTCTTTCTTAAAGTCAGCACCAGATGAGAACTTTAGAATGCAAGCCAAGAGTGTTTTTTTAAACTGAGTGGTAATTAATGCTTTAAAATAGGCAAAAACTGGTTTTTAGTACATTTGTTTTGCCACTTTAATAATTGATTTAATGAAAATTTCCTTTATATATATCTTTTATTACTTTTAAGAACAAAATTTTTTTTATAAGATTTACCATATCTCCGCCGGCCCCGAACAGGAAGAGGGCTTTATCTCCGCCGGCCCCGAACAGGAAGAGGGCTTTATCTCCGCCGGCCCCGAACAGGAAGAGGGCTTTATCTCCGCCGGCCCCGAACAGGAAGAGGGCTTTATCTCCGCCGGCCCCGAACAGGAAGAGGGCTTTATCTCCGCCGGCCCCGAACAGGAAGAGGGCTTTATCTCCGCCGGCCCCGAACAGGAAGAGGGCTTTATCTCCGCCGGCCCCGAACAGGAAGAGGGCTTATCTCCGCCGGCCCCGAACAGGAAGAGGGCTTTATCTCCGCCGGCCCCGAACAGGAAGAGGGCTTTATCTCCGCCGGCCCCGAACAGGAAGAGGGCTTTATCTCCGCCGGCCCCGAACAGGAAGAGGGCTTTATCTCCGCCGGCCCCGAACAGGAAGAGGGCTTTATCTCCGCCGGCCCCGAACAGGAAGAGGGCTTTATCTCCGCCGGCCCCGAACAGGAAGAGGGCTTTATCTCCGCCGGCCCCGAACAGGAAGAGGGCTTTATCTCCGCCGGCCCCGAACAGGAAGAGGGCTTTATCTCCGCCGGCCCCGAACAGGAAGAGGGCTTTATCTCCGCCGGCCCCGAACAGGAAGAGGGCTTTATCTCCGCCGGCCCCGAACAGGAAGAGGGCTTTATCTCCGCCGGCCCCGAACAGGAAGAGGGCTTTATCTCCGCCGGCCCCGAACAGGAAGAGGGCTTTATCTCCGCCGGCCCCGAACAGGAAGAGGGCTGCTTTCTCCGCCGGCCCCGAACAGGAAGAGGGCTTTTTCTCCGCCGGCCCCGAACAGGAAGAGGGCTTTTTCTCCGCCGGCCCCGAACAGGAAGAGGGCTTTTTCTCCGCCGGCCCCGAACAGGAAGAGGGCTTTTTCTCCGCCGGCCCCGAACAGGAAGAGGGCTTTATCTCCGCCGGCCCCGAACAGGAAGAGGGCTTTTTCTCCGCCGGCCCCGAACAGGAAGAGGGCTTTTTCTGCGCCGGCCCCGAACAGGAAGAGGGCTTTTTCTGCGCCGGCCCCGAACAGGAAGAGGGCTTTTTCTGCGCCGGCCCCGAACAGGAAGAGGGCTTTATCTGCGCCGGCCCCGAACAGGAAGAGGGCTTTTATCTCCGCCGGCCCCGAACAGGAAGAGGGCCTTTTCTCGCCGGCCCCCCGAAACAGGAAGAGGGCTTTTATCTCCGCCGGCCCCGAACAGGAAGAGGGCTTTTTCTCCGCCGGCCCCGAACAGGAAGAGGGCTTTTCTCGCCGGCCCCGAACAGGAAGAGGGCTTTTTCTCCGCCGGCCCCCGAACAGGAAGAGGGCTTTATCTCGCCGCCGGCCCCCGAACAGGAAGAGGGCTTTTCTCCGCCGGCCCCGAACAGGAAGAGGGCTTTTTCTCCGCCGGCCCCGAACAGGAAGAGGGCTTTTTCTCCGCCGGCCCCGAACAGGAAGAGGGCTTTATCTCCGCCGGCCCCGAACAGGAAGAGGGCTTTATCTCCGCCGGCCCCGAACAGGAAGAGGGCTTTATCTCCGCCGGCCCCGAACAGGATCTTTACGATCCGATACGCGCGAGCCTTTTGCTTCTTCGGAGCACAAAGCTGCTTTCTCTGAAAAGTTAAAAAATCAAATCAATAACATTCACAGTTCAAATCATATAGAAGTTTTGTTGGTATAACTCTTTCTTAAAGTCAGCACCAGATGAGAACTTTAGAA
>JAFNEN010003615.1:0-10786 GCA_019343175.1 Oedothorax gibbosus
GGCTACCAAGTTTGGCGCACCTTGGCGCAGCTCTTTCACCCCTGTTGGTGTTGCACGAAGACAGACCTTGACAAGGTAACCAGGTGCTTTAATCCACGACACATGAAAATTAAAGGTTTTCTTTTGAAAAAAATTAAAGTTTGTTTTATTATAAATCATGATTTTTTTAAATATAATCTGAATACATATAAATATCTTATATCATTTGTATGAGTATAATAATTGTTCTAAAGATGGTACGATTAAATGTGATAAGAATATAAATATGAATAAAGCTACAAATAAGTAGATAAGAAAAATAATATAAATAAAATATTAAAATAAAGTATCCATATAGATGGCAACACTATTTTTTAAAGAACATGTTCTCACGAAAAAAAAAAAAACCAAATAACAACTGTTCCCTCAAAAGAACTGAATCCCCCCCTGCCCTGCTCGGAGGACCGGAGTGAGGATGGGGGGCTCCCTAAGAGGATGGGGTCCTCACATAACATAGGCCCCTATGGCGGGGATTGAGGATCGGAGGAGCATCCTCAGCCCCCGGATCCCTTGTTCCAGAACTCTCAAAATACCACTACTGATGCTTCCGATGCCTTGCTCGTGTACAAATCTTCTAAAACGTCCACAACCGGGAGAAGTAACTCTTTGAAAGTTATTAAGCTTTCGTGACGTTCAACCCAACGAGTAGGGCACAAAGCTTTCAATATGTTTTTTTTTAATCCGTGTATTGTTGTTCTTCAGGAACTTTTATCAAAGCATTCGTACGATGAGCTGAGGCCGATAAAAAAACAGAAGCAGCTTCAACTGTTCCCACTGCATTCCGGACCACTGGCACTTCGCAGCTTTTTGTTATGCACAAATTTAGCGAATGACTAAAACAATGAGTGTAAATAGCCATTGGCTGCTCTTGTGTAATGAGTGCTTGTACGCCACGTAAATGCCCGGCCATATTAGAAGCGCCATCGTACCCTTGTCCGCAAAGATATTTGTAGGACAAGCCTAATTCGTCCATTTCCGCATCGATCGCAGCTTTAATTGAACAACTCGTCGTGGACTTAAGTTCTACGAAACCGAGGAATTCTTCTTTTGTTACGCAATTTCTTCGATCGATGTAACGTACACAGAATGTCAATTGTTCTTTACGCGATACGTCGGTGGTTTCATCGCAAATAATCGAAAAGAATTTAGATTCTTTTACATTTTCAACTATCTGCGACCGCAAATTAACACCAATACATTCAATTATATCATTTTGAATTGATTTACTAATATATGAAGCATTATCATTGCAGGTGGAAAGGTGGCTCTTTAAATCATTGTCACCTGCGTCGATTCGAAAAGCCAACAGGCTTCTAAATACGCCTTGTTTTCCTTTTAGAGCATGGTCTAGACAATCTTCGTTGTTCATTTTTCCATCATCACGATGACCTCTTAAGGGCAAATTGTTGCGTGCGCAAAAGAGAATTGTTTTAACAATAGGCTTTAACCGTTTTCGGTTATGTTCTACTACAGCAGCCTTCTTCTTATCCAACATATAACTAATGTGCTGCTTGGAACTTCCAGGGGCAGAGTTGAAAGTGTCTTTAAAATTGAGAGCTTTTTCAACAGAAAATTGATGATATTGTGTAGATTCATGGTACTTTAGTTCTTCGGTCGCTTTTTTGTATTTTGACAAAGGCTCCTTTACAAAGGTTTTGAGAATCTGAAAATGTAAAAACACTCGTTTACAATTTTAAAAAAGAATGACAAAATACCAAAAAAGTTTGAGACCAGCACACCTCGCTATATCGCACCTAGTTATATCGATCCCGACCGATTTTTGCTATAGGAAACAAATGTAATCTTAAAATTAATATTTTATGTTACGTCCTATGAGAAATAACATTTTATGTGCCTGAGTATTAGTTTTTTAGACTTATTATGTCATTATACAGCACTTGTATTGAAATATTTTCTTGTGCTACAACTTTTAGTGTTAACAGTTTACTAGTAGTGTTGTTTTCTACTAGTGCCTAATTCTACTAGTGCCTTTTTCACTAAATTAGGTTATATTCACATTTAAAGAAAAAAACAAGCATTCTAGAGATAAAAAAAAGTATTAGGATTATCTTCAATTAGAAATTACTTTTAAAAATAAACTTTTTTTTTACCAAAGAATAAATAAAATTGAAACGAATTTTGGGAAAAAAATAAATTGAAACTAATTTTTTTTTCATTTAAACGTAAATTATGCAATACATTTATTTTTATTAGAATTCATAAGGGTAAATTTTTGAAGAAAATGTTTTAAAAAAGTTAGTGTACTACATAAGATCATGCAAACTAATGTAACTGTTGTGCAATTTGATAAAAAAAAAACTTAATATCATTATTTATGTGTAGAGAATTTTTCGATTTAAGTTTTGACTATGCGTAAGATACTTGTTTAAAAAGTTATATAAAAGCTAATTCAACTTGATAAAAATATTACATTTAAGTAGCAAATATATTGTTACGATACATTAAAATGACTTCACATTTAAATCATAATGACAACAGCAGGAACTTACCTTATTTTCAACGAACAATCCATGTTTCTTTTCGATAGCCTTGTTGTTTGAAGAATCAGTATTTTCTAGCAATTGCTCTTGCTCAATTTTTTTGTTTTAGCCGGAACATTAGTAAAATATAAATCAAGAGTATTTGATTTTCTTTTAATTCCAATTTTGCTTTTAGAAGACATATAAAAAATTATTGCTTGTCTATCTAAAATTATCATACGAGCATTCGACCAAATAAAACAGTAGACAAGATAAGTCTTGTTTCTCAAACTCCGCGTAAGAAAGTAAGTAAAAACCAATATAGGTACAAGATTTCTCGAGATCTCATGACCTCAGCAAGTGGCCTATGAAAGCATCGAATTGCAAGACAAAATGACCAAGCAATTAACAACAAAAGACAACCACCCGATTGGACCCAATGTACACCCCCTCCTTATGTGACCCGACCCGTGTCTCCATGTGTGGTCATCTCTTTTCTTACTAAAAAGCATACGTGTGGACGTCAGCGTAAATTTATCCAACAAAAGGAAATATCTAGAAAGCCTCATCTACGATTCCTTGAAAATCATTTTACTTTCCCTTTTCGGAACAATCAAAAGAAAATTTCGTGGGATAAGCTATACGAATTCATGATAGATTGGTTCTTTTCCAACAGAAAAGAACAATTCTCTAAATGACGCTTGTCTCGACACCTTTTGGGTTTTTGGAAACACAACCACGATCCCAATGAGGTTGTAAAGTAATTTAGATCTCCTATCAGACTTCAGAGTGGTAGCGACAAGTCTCCCACGACGCGATGGCCGCGACGCCTCATTCCTCCAGGGCCCTGGGTATCCTACGTATAGAAATACGAAGATGCTTCTTTCTAGCTTGTGGGGAAAGAGGGATCACATTGATACTCGGACCACCCACAACTAGTCTGGCACAAGCGCGTCATGTCTTTTGTCTGAGTGGTGTAAGCTTTGTGGGTGTTCCAGGATAGATATTTAAGTTTCTATCTGTGGACCAGGTTCTAACGTTAAATTGCTATATGCTGCTTCGCCGTCTTCGTAATGCCGGGGAGCGTGTCGATCTTGGACACCAACGTCTCGAAATCAGCATAGATGATATAGCGGAGACGCTGCATGTATTTGTATTGGTTGAATGCCAGCTTGGCATTCTCCCCGGACGACATCTTGATTCGCTGAGGCGCGTTAACCACAGTAGGGCAGGTGATCATCCAGCCAATCCTGACGCATGAAACGATGAAGACAGCGGTAACAGTAAAAAGTAGCTCCATTGTAATTGGTCAGATGGGACAGGAGGCGGCTGATACTTCTAATGAGGCAGTAGTACTGCCTTTCCCCGTCAGTGATGAGCAGGAGGTTGATGACATCCTGGTGGGTTTTCTTGGAAATATGCAGTGGAAAAAAGTCCTTATATTCGTACCCGTAGACATTGATTCGTAGATTTGGGTTTAATTTCTCCACTGCATAGACTTTAGAGGGAGAGACGGATACTGGATACCATCCATGTTAATCTCCTGCTCATATGGCTGGTACTTGGCAACACGGTTGCCGTTGTTTTGCCAGTCGATGGGATGAAGGGCGCCCAAACCACCAGAGGAAACACTTCTGGTCTTCGTTCTGGATATTGAGCAGCGCCTTCTCCTGTTTCAACTCACTGGGTAGAGGGATGTAACTACTCCCAGCCAAGGGTTGGTAGTCTGCGATCTTTAGCTTGATGTGGAGCACACGATCGAGAATCCAATCTGAACCTGATTGGATGAACTCCTTCATCGAGCCGTCGATTTTCGTGAAGGCTTCCTGAATATGTTGGGGGATGGTAGTGACGTCCAGGTCAATGACGACGAGGCTTCTGAAGTATGGTGAAGCATACCCCATCTCTCCACTGGCATCCTTCCTGGACATCCTAGTCTTCACGATGGTGTACCATTTCAACCCACCATTTGACACCAGCTTCTCCTCTAAGGCACAATGGTATGGGGGCAAGCGCAAAACAGTGTGTCCAAAACTTGACGCTAACTCATCTATCCGATATTTAGTATATTTGTCTCGAACTAATGCTACCAATTCAAGTAATTCAGCTTTTATCATGTCGGGGGTCCATGAGATTTGTTTAGAGGTTAACCAAGACTGGATATTGGCTTTCTTGGTTGACGTGTTTGGGATTTCCTCTTTAATACGCTATGGTAAGGAGCATTATCCATAACAATTACGCTGTTGGCATCAAAATTGGGCAGCAATTTCTTTTCAAACCATTCCTCGAAATGAGGTCCATTCATTTCTGAGTGATAGTATCCCGAGTCCTTTTTTGCCTTAAACACTTCTTTTGCTTCAGAAACGAAACCCTTTTCACTACCTGCATTGGTAATAATTAGACGGGAACTTTTTCCCGATGGAGCTTTAAGTCCGGTAGATAGACCTTCGAGAAATGCCTGTTTAGGCGTCTTCACGGTTTTGTCTTGCCAAACTTTACTTTTAGTGTGTCCAAAATTTACCAATCAAAATTTACCATCAAGGTAGTAAATAGCCCTACCTTTCGAACGATAATTTTTTTATGTCTCGTAAGTATTTACGCCTCCATACTTGAATATCCTCCCTTTCTATTAGTATCGATTGCCTAATTCGTTTACGAAATTCAAATCTTAAATCGTGCAAAAGTCTATTTATGGCTCGACGAGAAACATTTGGCAATTCTGGGTCTTCATTGACTTTATTCGTTACTTTCAAGGCAGTAGGAATTTCATTACTCTTAAAAAAAACATGCACAATCCGCTTTATGTTGGAAAGGGAAGTCATACTTCACCATTCTTGTAATTCTTTTTCCTGAACGTTTTTTACCAGGTGTAGTCAGGCATCCTTTGCTTTTATACTCAGCATACGTCTTATGCTGTTAGTAGAAAGGCTAGTTCTCTTTGTCAAGATGTTATCACTCATCAAAGAATTTTCTTCCTTTAATTTGTAATAGACATTCACCGATATTACTTTTTCACTACTCTTTAAAGGCTTCCCTTTTTTATGGAGTTGAAAAGTATAGTTTCGATTCGTTTTTGAAGGAGTTGCCATTTTATTATACAGCAAAAACAATATTCGAACAAGCAATAAAAATACGAGAGATTAAATAACAAAGAAAAATCTAAAAAACCTCTAAAAATTTCGAAATTTAAAAATCACTAAACACAAAGCACTCAGAAAATATATAAATCTAAAAAAAGCTAAGGAAACAGTAACTATCGAAATTAAAGAGCGAAAAATTCACTAATACGAAATGTAGCTACAGTAACAGAATGATTTCCTCTTTGTGAGAAATCCAAGACGAGAGAAATTTCCAATCCCAAGAATGTTTATACCAACCCCTGAAGTTTATGACGATTCGGGATAATAAGAGGGTGCGATGAAAGAATTACATGCTTCAGAAGAAAAGCGGTGCAAGTTTTAACCAACTTGCCCTGCTTTTTTTCTTCTGAGGAATAGTTAAATTTTAATTTATTACTGTGACGTTCGACAGGTTCTAGGAACTCGTGTGCTAAATTTAAAGCCAGTAACCCTTTTATTTTGTGTTGTAGAGAGAATTACAGACAGACCAATGTTCAAAAACAACTTTTTTAGAATCCGCACCCTCCGTTTTTATCTGTACTACACACTTACACCTACTAAGAATTTCTGTAACAGTAACCCATAAAACTGTTAGAAACAATTTGTGTGAAAATAGTAACCTAGAATTGTCATTTGTATAAGAATAATAAACTTTCGAATAATTGTATACTATGTGTACAAATATTCAAATGACAACATTAACTACGTAAAATATCATTCGATTATAAGTTTTTTCATATGCCCAATATAAAAATTTGGTGGAACATTACTCCGTAAAACCGGTGGCAGCATGTACTGACACCAATATTGTGGAGTAAGCGTTCCATCAAATTTATATTGTAAAAGTGTTTTCATAATTTATTGTTTTAGCTAGAACTGTACGCACTCTTTACATCCAAGGATGAAAATCAAATGTAGTAATTATTTTTGCAAAAAAATTGCAATATTTTTTTATTATAACTGTATTAGGTTATTTTTAAAGGCGAAAAATAAGAATACATCACAAACATATAATAAACATGAGAGTTTAACTTCTTATTCAAAATTTTAAACCATCATTAGAGTGTAACACCGCAAAAAACGCCAAATGTTTTTACGGTATTGTAAAGTGTGAATTCCAAGTTTTTAATTGAAATTAAAACTGAAGTAAAACCTTGAGAAAAGAGATAAAAAAAACTGTACAAAGCGAGAATCAGAACCAGTCCGTGATCTAGCTCAAAGAATTATTATAGCGTCTAATAGTTATTTGGGAATTTCAGAAGTAAACATTAACAGGGAGACAAAACAAATGTTAGATAAGTTGAGATTAGCAAAATTTGTGTCAGCCTTAAATATTGAATTACAAACAGATGTGCTTAAAAATAATCCGGAAACATTTGAAGATGCCGAAAAATTGCCACTAATATTCAGAGTGCATTGAATAGCATTATGGGGCTTAGAATTAATAATTCATTAGAAGAAACGCGTGACACGACTTCCGGAGCACAACAGGAAATCAACGAACTGCGGCAACAGATAAACAATCTGAGATTTCCAAGCAGTAACGCCCAAGTCCACCCCAAATTCTGTCACTTATGTGGTCGCAGCAATCACCTTACAGCGGATTGTTATGTTTATAAGAACCTGTACCAAAATCAACAAAACCCCAAAATTTATATCAAAACCAACCCCAAACGCAGCTCCACCAAACTTCTCAAAATCAACCCCGCCGCTTCAGAAATGACAGGCCTTACAATCAATAGAATTTCAGTCAACAAGTCCGGCCACAAAATCAACAATATCCACAAACATATTCTAAAGTTATCCCAGACCCCAAAATCACAGACAAAACGGATATCAACAAAACTATCGACAACAATCACAACAAATAAACACACATGAAAGATCTCTTCCTCAAATAAATCAGAATTTTAATGCTAGACCGCAAACATGCACAAATACACAGCAGAATGTACAACAAGAGAGGCGACAAAATGATTTCAATCCAAACCAAGAAGAAAATTATTTCATGCCAAGGCGAGACAATGTAGTAAGAAGCGATTCAGATTGCAACATCCCACAACAAGAAAATTCTTCACAACATATGATATCACAAGAGCAGCCTTTTTTAGAGGAAGGCGCACACAACAACAGTCCAACTTGAACTTAATCATAAATGACTCACTAATCCCAACGGACAACAGTAATCAAATAAATTCCGAACAGTTACCCACAGTGCAAGTAAAAATTGGAAATCAATTATTAGATACTAATATTGCAAAAACGATATCAAATAATAATAAATATTTTGATGGATTAAAATTATCTGAAGCATCAAATAGTAATCAATTAAATCGTGATGAGAAATTAATAAGTAATAATACAGCAGAAACCATTTCACAAGATACACGAAAAGATGATAGGTTAGAGGCAGTAAAACCGGAAATTACGAGTGAGAGACACAGAATTAAAACTAATATTGATCCCATAAAAACTACAAACAATAGGTCCCAAAATAAATTACAAAAAATAGAAATATGTAGCGAATTAAAGTTGGCTAAAACTGTAGAAGCCAGAACCCCAAATAAAATTGACGCGAAAATAATAAACATAAAAATGCAACGGAAATTAACTTATTAAATGATAAAACACGTGACGGGCAAATAATCAGTTCAAATAACAACTTTGCGGAGCAAGCTGATCACAATTGTTTTGATTGCGAAGATAAAGTTGCCGAAAATTTAAATTTTCCGCGGGAAAATAAAATGAATGAAGTTTTACAAACTGAGGGTATGGATGATACGATTGAAAAGTTATATGATGCGGCGAATAACATTAAAAATATTGCGATGCAGGAAGAGCACAAAGATTTACAAAAATTGAAACAATGTGTTGAAGAGAGTATTTCGAAATTATCTGTAAAAATTTGTGATGTGATTGCATTAATTTTATTAATGACGATTATTGCAGGTAAAATATTTGGCCATATAATAAACAAAAGGAATTTTATATGCGTTTTGAGGTATATTACGGTTTCATGCGAAAATAAATTAGAAACAATGGAAAAATTGCTTGGAAAAGGTGTTACAATATATACATGAGTTAAATGATTTAGCGGATATGATGATAAGATATAAATTATTGCAAAAGGAATATAATAATAAAAATGATATTTTACAAAAAAAAATGCGCTAATTAACGACTCATGGAATAATAATCCTTTGAATAAAGAAACCATTGATTATACAGACAAAATAAAAATTCGCAAAATAAAAGTCAAAATAAAAAATTATGTAATATTATATGTGAGAATGGGAAAGAAATCTTTCCCCATGATAAGACTTCGAAATTAATTGGTAGTGATGATACAAGCAATTTTCATAATGCAAACTATTTATTAAGAAATAATGAGTTATTAAATACTATGATAGGTTTTAATTTGAATTGTAGATATGTTTGGGATAATTTCAAAAAGAAAACCTCAATCTTTGATAAAATAAATTAAGAACGATTAAATAAATCAAGTATATTAATTATGACGTTAGAATAATTTTCAACTTGTTTTATAGATATTATAAAATATTGTGAATTTATGTTTAAGAATGTGTTTTGTGCATAAAATAAAAAAAAAATTATGAAATTACTACGATAATAGGCTGTTAAGCATTTATGTGCAGGCGAAATAAACAAATTTATGTGAGGCTAGGATAATTGGCCACTGTGCATTGTCATGCAGGCTACGCCATCCTACGCTACGGCAGCAAGCATTATGCAGTCTTTGCAATAATTTATGTGGAATAGGAGACGCAACTTTCTTCGACACTAAACATTCTCCACAACAAAACAAAAAAAAAAAAATAGATAAACAGTAAAGACGAGGCATCCCCCCCACAAGACTGGTTGCTCGCCCCACCTCCCAAACCACTTTAGACGACAACAGCAAAAAGAAATTGTACTATCCCCCCCCCCCCCCCCCCCCCATGTTCCTTGAAACCCGCGAAGACCTTTTTACCCCATGGTGTGGTAGGAGAGACAAGTGTTATAACAGTTCTTTTGGGAGAACAGTTTTTTTTATAGGAAATTATCAAAAAACATATATATATACATGATAGAGGGGAAATGAATATTTCTGTTTATGTTATTAAAATATACGGGGACATACAACTTTTAACAAAAAAAATATATAGATATATATATTTGAAAAGACATTCAAGTAACAGATAATACATACAGGTATAAAAAAAAAAAGAGGGAACGGGTAATAAAGCAAGGTTGCAATTTTTCTCACCCAGCTCGCATCCAATGAGACACTTGTCTGCAGGTAGTCAGGCTTCTTTTGTGCTCTCTCCGTGCTTCAATGATTTCCATTTTCGGGCTGAGAAAAGTGTATGTAAAGATTTAAGCATTTGACATTTTTAGATGTTTTCACAAAATTTTTACTTCACATTATTAAATATTTTTACGATTAAAATATTTTTAATTGTACGATTACTTTTTTTCAAGGGAACTTTTTTTAAAAAATTAATCCTTTTATAAGAGGATTTTGTTGCAGCAAAGTTTTTTTTTATAAATACATTGTTTTGATTATACTATTTAAATGATTGGTATTTTAACATTTATTGAGAGGATTTGACAACTGAATGAAAGGATTAAAAACTATGGTATGTGTTTAGGATAGTCAAGAATTAATTAGATTAGAGTATTTTTTTAAAAAAGGAATTACATTTCATTTTTTTTGTGATCAGCTATTTTGTATATTTAATTTTTTTAAGCTGGAAGGGAATGGGTTATTTATGGAACGATACCTCATACAAATTCCTAGGCCGGCGACTCACCAGCATCTAAAACCCACGGGTCAGGAAACGCTCATTGGCTGCTAGGTTGCTATTCTTTTTGACGTTATGTTTTGCAGTTGGCGACAAATACTGTGCCAATTTTTTTTGTTATTGAAATTGAATACGAATCGTACGTGCTCCGATTGTTTCAAATAATGGATTCTTTGGAATGTATCATATGTGATAAGGTATTTAAGAGGAAAAAAACCTTAAAAGAACATATTTTTAAAATTCATCAAATATCTCTGGAAAAAACCACGAAATCCAATATTTCGTGCCCGAATGCGCCTCTTCGATGTCCTCCATGCAGAATTGGTGGAGCACGTGAAATCTT
>JAFNEN010003616.1:0-10588 GCA_019343175.1 Oedothorax gibbosus
AATTTAAACTTGTTTGAAAACTTCATGTAGGATTTAATTTTTCGTGATCAGGTAATTTACGGGTTTAATATTTTTATCATTGATTTCCCCAAAGCACTTCCCCTTTTTTGCTAAAAAACCGCATTTTTTAAATCAGTAATTTTTTCGGGTTAACTGAAAATTTTTGGGTTAAGTTAAAGCCATAAATGAGGGGGAAATAAAGGCTTGACACACTTAAAAAATAATTTAAAAAAAATTTCCCTTCTGTTTAAACCCTAAAAATTAGTTTTTAAATTTTTTGAATTGTATTTAAAAAATGAAAAACCCTTTTTGAAAAAAAGTAAAGGGTTTGTTAAAATACTGAAAAAAATATTTTTCCCTTAAAAGTGTATATACAATTTTGGCCCCAAAAAAAAGATAAAGGGTTAAAATTAGAAGTTTCTTATGGGGGGTTATCTCTATCTGTTTTTTGGGGGCCCAAAACTTTATAGGGTTTTTCCCCCTCTTTTTTATCAAAAAATTTTTTTGGTGGACTTTAGTTAAAGGGGGAACCCAAAAAATAATTTTTTTTTAAATTTACATAAAAAAAAAACCATCACAATCCTGCAATCAGAAAAACACAACATTTTTTTTTAAACCCCAAATAACTGTAAATATTTTTAAAGAAAAAAAAGCAAAAAGAATCTAATATTCTAAAGTGTAGCGAACTTTTTTTTTATTATTTTTTTGTGCAGGATATTTACGGAGTAATTATTACCTTTTCTTCGCAAGACTCAACTAAGGTTCGCCCCAGTTTTTTTTTAAAAAAAATCAGTTTTTTTTTTTCCCCCTTTCGAAAAGTTATGTTTTTTTTGGCTTTGTGAATTAAATAAAAGTTTTTTTCATCTGTATTTTTTCTTTTTTTTTTCATGAATTAAAGTAACATTGCTTAAATTGGCCCCCCAACTCGTGGCCCGATCAAAGGGTTTTAAAAATAAAATTTGGTAACTTGTAGAAAGAATTTACCCAGTTTATTTAAACGAAAAAAACGATGCAAATGGGATTTTTTAAATTTTTTTGGGGTTATGGAGGGGGGAAAAGAAGAAAAAGAAAAAAACCCTTTGCGCGTTTTGAAATTTTGTGAAATCAGGAACAAAAGGGGAAAAAAAAAAAATTCCCCCCCTTAAATTTTTGGGTTTGGGGGAACATTTGGGTCGAAAAAAATCCAAATGATAGGAATTTTTTTTAAAAAATTTCCCCATGTGTAAAACCTACCTTTAGTACCTGAAGTATTTTTTTTTTTTTTCCCTGTTAACTTTAATGAGGTTAATGAATTGTTACAAAAAAGGGGTTTTCATACTTGCAACGAAAAAAATTTTTTTGCCCTTTTAAAAAAAAAAGGGTTTTTAAAAAACCCCGGCCCTTAGCAATTTTTTTCCAAAGTTACAAGTTATTTATCTGACAAAAATTTTTTGATCCCTTGGGAAGTTTTAAAATTGATCCCAGTCATTTTTGCTAAAGCAAAAAGTCTGATTTGAAAAAGGTTAGCTGAGGGATTTTAAAAATAGAGTATGATGTAAAAAAAAAAGCATAGAAATTTAAAAAAAACTTTTACAAAGTGGGAAATTTATAAAGAAGAACTTGAATATGTGAAAACATTTTTTGAAGAAATCACGTAAAAGAATTGTAAAAAAAAAAAAAAAAAAAACTTGAACAAGAACGATTTAGAATTGCTAAAGAAAAAAGAAAAAAACTTGAACAAGAAAAATTGGAATTGCTAAAAAAAAAGAAGAAAAGCTTTTAAAAAGAACGATTGAAGCTTGAACAAGAACGGTTTTAAGCTTGGGAAAAAGAACGATTGAATCTTGAAAAAGAAAGATCCTTCGAACTAAAAAAAACTGAGTTTTAAATTTTTATTTGGGAAAATTTCCCAATTTTTCATGGGGTTTGCTTGCAACCGACAAAAGGGGGTTTAAAAAATTGGGAAATTTGAAAAATTTTTAAATTCCCATTTTGATGAAAAAAATGAAAGACATCAGCCTGGCCCAAAACCCGTTTCGAAAACAGTTAAAAATTTTTAAAGATACCATCAAAAAATGGGTGTGTACTTGGTCGGTCTTCCCCCAAAAAACATCGAAAAAATATTGTCAAAAAAAGTAAAGAAAATGTTCGGGGAAAACGACATGTGAAGCGAATTTTTTAAAAAACGTTTTAAGATGATTTCCAGAAGTTTTTCCCCCGTTGTTTACGCAACTCGCGGGAAACCCTGACACTACCCGGGGGGTGGGTTTTTTATTTTTATTTGCAGAATTTTTTTTACCCGGGGGGATTCGGGGAAATTGGAAAAACAGTTTTTTAAAAACCCCGTTATTTTTATGATCATGATCAAATTAAAACGTCGCGTTCCCCCCCTTTTCAGATCCTTTTTCCGGACAATTGTCGGATCGGAAACCCCATTGAACTTGCGAACAATTTGGGGCTCTTTTCGACGAGTTAGAAGCGGTTTAAAGGGAAAAGGCTTTCTTTCAAAGCCTAGAAAAGGGAAAAATTTTCCCCCGTGGTAAAGGGGAAAGGGTTTTAAACCCCAATTCAAAAACCCGGTCCACAGAAAAAAAAAAACGTTTTTCCCCCAAAACCCTTTGAAATGAAACGGGGAAAAAAGGGGGAAAAGGCCCCAAAGTCGTTTTAGGCTTGGTAGAAAAAGGGGGTGATTTTAAAAAAAATGTCCCACCTTTTTCCGGGAAAGGGGGGGGAAGTTTCTGTCAACTTTTGACTTTCCCCCTACTACAAAACAAACTCATTTTGGCTTTGATTGACCCCAAAATATCGGAGAAATCCCGGTCTGTGCAGGGCCGGCCTTCCAGACGGTCGCTGGGAGTTTTTTTAAATTTCCCGTCTGTTGCAAAAAGGGGGTAAAACCAACCCAAAAAAAAATTTCAATGAAGGGGGGAAATGGAAAAAAATCCACCGAAGAACGACCCCGCCACGTGAACATTAGGTTTTAAATAAATCCGTACCATTGGGTATTCTTGGGTTGCCAAAATGAAAAAAGGAAAAACGCTCTATTTGGGGCGGACTTTTGGGAAAAAGGCGGGGATCGTACTCAAAATGAAAAAACAAAAATTCCAAATTTTGTGAGAACCCCCAAAACGGGAAGATTCACTTCCAGGAAGATTTTCCCGGGTTTTGCCTTTTTCGGCCAGTAGAAGCTTTCCCCGAAAACCCGAAGCTTCAAAAAGGATGTTCCTAAAACCCGGGGGAAAAGCCTGAAGATTTTGCAACATCCCAGATTGAAGAGGTTGAGCCACCAATCAAATATCAACTTCGAGAAGAGGAAGGAGAAGGCTTGCCCCCTAAGCAGCGAACCCAATTTGAACAAGTTAATAATGGAATTCCAGGATACCTTAAAATTCAGGGGGAGGCCCTACCCATATAGGAGCATCGTATTGACACCGGAAATCCCACCCCCGGTGGCCACTACACCGTATCGCATGCACCAGCGCGCCAGGAGGTGCTCAAGAAGGAATTGGACCTCTACTTGCCTCTGGAATTATAAGAGTGTGACTCCCTTATGCGGACCAGTTGTGAAATTCCTAAGCCGAAGGAGAATTCCGATTATGCGTAGACTACAGAAAATTAAATGCAGTCACTAAATCTGATCCTTATCCATTACGAGGATGGATGACCTGCTGCAGAAAGCCTCAGAGATAACTTTTGTCCACAATTGATCTAAAAGCGGGGTTACCACCGGGGGTCAAGAGGTACCCCCGGGGACAAGGATAAAACTCCCTTTTGTTTGGTGTTTTTGGGGTTTTAAATCGCTTCACACGAATGCCTTCGGATTGAAAACCGCTCCAGAAACTTTCAAAGTTTGATAGACCTTTTTTCAGAAGGTAAAGGTCAATACACTAGTTTTTAGATGAATAATTTCATGTCCCCAACTTTTGAACAACATCTCGACGTTTTTGCGCCAAGTATTTAAAAAAGACTTCAACAATTCAAGTTACAAGCAAATGTGAAAAGTGTCACTTCGTTTGTCAGAAGGTCAAATACCTTGGACATTACATAAACAATTTCCCGGAATTGAAGTTGATCCTGCCAAGTTTTCAGCCATTGGATATTCCTCCTCCGAAAAATGTAAAGCAGGTTCAATCATTTCTACAGACATGCAGCTGGTACAGACGTTTCATAGCTAACTTGCAGGAATCTCAAAACCACTGAGCAATTTACAAGAAAACGAACTCCTGGACTTGGGTTCGGAAGAGCAGAAACAGCTTTGATGCCTTGAAGAAAAGCCTAATTTCACCACCAGTCCTCAACAACTAGACGAGAGCCAAACCTTCCTTTGAGAACTGATGCATCAGCTACGCTTTGGGAGCTGTCCTTAGTCAAGGTCAAGGTTCGGAAGAACACCCATAGAGTATGCCAGTCGCCTTCTTAATCCAGCTGAGAAAAATTTAAACTCAACCACTGAAAGAGAAGCGCTAGCCGTCGTCGGGCAACAGAGAAGTTTAGAGGATATATCGAAGGAGCTGAAATCGGGTCGTTTCGGATCATAAAACCGCTGAAGTGGCTGTTGAGTTTGAAAACACCTACAGGGCGCCTGCTCGATGGGCTCTACAATACAAACATTCAACTTAAAGCTTGAAACGTGCCTGGAAAAGCAAAGTAGTTGCAGATATGCTCTCCCGACCTCAGTGCACACAGGTGAATTGAGTGCGAGTCCTGTGCTGTTATGGTGGACCTCCCCACCAGGTCGGCTAGTGATTTAGGGGAAGAACAACCAAAGATCAGATTTGAAGACAAAATAGAGACTTTTGAACAAATTTCCAAGAACGAGAATTTCCTTAATTGACGAATCGCGGTTACCTCATGCCCCAAGGGGTACTCTACAGATACTCCCAGATTTTTGACTCTGAAGAGGCGCAGTGGTAGTACCCAAACAAGAATGGGACAACATTCTAAAAGAACATCATGATGCCCCAACTGCTGGTCACTATGGTGAGGAGGGGACATTTCAAAAAATCTCCAAAAGATACTATGGACAGGAATGGATCCTTTAATCTCCAACTACGCAAGAAATGCCCTGATTGCAGTTTGATATAAAGCCGAAAATCAAAAAACCGGCTGCTTTTAAGAACACCAGTGTATTCCCAGTGTTTTGAGACTTTGGCAATGATCTTTTTGGCCCACTACCCGAAACACCAGATGGGAAAAAATGGATATTCATCGTGGAGGATACATCAACGAAATGGGTAGAACTCTTTTGCATTACAAGAGGCCACAGCCCGAGAGTGTGCTATAACCTTGTAGAAGAGGAATTTTAAGATATGGACTACCGAGACGTTCATTTCTGACAATGGTCTCAGTGTCAGTGCAGTGATGCAGAAAATCTGTAAAATATAGACATTGCCCAAATTCTTACTCCAGTTTTTTGCCCCAAGCTAACCCCCTTGAGAGAAAAATAGGTCTAAAACCCGAATTGCAATCTTAGTTGGAAACGGCCTTCATACAGTCTGGTCCGAAAAGCTGCCAAGATTCGATTTTCCATAATACTGCCATTGCCCCCAACTGGATATTCTGCTGCTTCCTACAATTTGGAAAAGAACTGCGCACCGCCAGATGACGTGAATCATGACTTACGCAGTGTGATTCACAACGAAAACTTCGTAGCGAAATCACACCATACCTGTGTAAGTTTGCAAATTTTGGGCGGGGGATAAAAGACCGAGTGGAAGAAAAACAAGATCAGCGAAAGGGGGTATGCAGATAAAAAGCGCAGAAAGCAGTAAGTACGCCCCCTGGCGATAAAGTCTGGGTCACCACTCACCCTATAACAGCAAAGCTAACAAGAAATCTGCCAGTTCATGCCACGACGTGACGGACCGTATATAGTGAAAACTCAACGCTCGCTAACCAGCTATGAAGTGGCAAATCCAAATAAATCCGGACGTGCCATTGGGAGTGTACCACACTTCCGCTCTACGCCCTTGCCCTTTAGTCTCCCGACCAACGGGAGCCCTGTAAACCCTCTACGCAAGAGAGGTGTCCCAAGAAGAACTGAACAAGACACTCTGGCTAGATCCTTGCCGGGGACGTCAGCGAATCCAGAGGGGGAGCTGTAGCGAATATTTGTATTATTATTTGTGCAGGATTTTTTCACGAGAGTAATTATTACATTTTCTTTGCAACGATAAAATAACGTCTCGCGCAGTTCTATTTTAAAAAAACAGTTTGTCTTTTTTGCCTTTCGAAAAGTTATGTTTTTTTTTTGGCTTTTTGAATTAGAATAAAAGTTAAGTTCATCTGTATTCTCTCATTTATGTTCACTGAATTCAAGTAACATTGCTATAAAAGCAGAATATTTTTTCCATCCTAGAATGTAAAACAATATAATTTGTCCTCGCATATTTGAAGTACAATTTCTTGAAAATTAGCGCTTGATTGGAGTTTTACATTGACTGACAACAAGATCCTTTTCAACTAAAGACTTTGCGAAGACTATATTGCACCTATTCTAAAAAATATATATATATCATTACTAAAATGTTAAGAGTGTATATGTTAGTTTTAAAATAATCTATTGAAAATATATTTTAAAAAATAAAGCTGTACTTACGAAAATATAAAAATTTGTCATTTTTAAAAATTACATCAACAGAGTATATATTTTACGTATTAAAAAAATGCATACATAGACTTGTTGTAAACAATAACTATTAAATTTACATGAAAACTTTATGAATCCCAGCAGTAGTTTATGCATCTAGCAATAGACAGATAATCACCGCTGATTCTTCAAAACAAATTTTAAAAGTATAAGACTAAGTTTTAAAATGTATATTAAAAGAATAAAAGTGAATGGTTAAACTATTTTTATCTAAAAAAAATCTTTAGTGGAGAAATACATGTATCGTTAAAAACTTTATGACATTTGAGAAAAAAAAAATTTATCTATGTTTTCCACTTATAAACCATTTGGTTTTTGAATTTTTATATTTTTTAACCTTACTTTGAAAAAAAAATCTTATGGTGTTAAAATTGGAATAATATCTAATATCAATACAAATAATAAAAACGTTAAATCAATTTAATGAAACTATACTTAAAGTTAATACTACTGTTAGAGTATTAAATAGATATACTTTTATATAAAATGTGTTCAGACTTACCAAATTTAAAGAAGGAAACACATTAATACACTGGATATGATAGTTGATGAGGTTGTGGGTATTATAAAGATAGTTTAAAATTAGTGATTGTCTTAAAAATAATATTTTAATGGATTCTCCTGACTGATTTATTCTAAAATATTATAAAATTTGATTAATAATGAAAGAAAGTTACAAAAAAAGCATTACAACTATTAAAAACATAGTCTTAAATATACTATAAAAAATAAATAAACATTCTCTTATAAATTTCTTGATACTTATTTCTAAATAAATACACAAAATGTATGAAAAAACACACTTTTTATTAACAGATAGAACTATATATACATTAAATATTTTTACACAGATTACTTTATCTCATAATCAAATTGTTTTGTAAAGAAGTCATCAGTAAACAAATGTAATACATTTCGTGATTTTAACTTTGAAACAACTCGATTCACATCTATAGCCATTAAGGTACCATCTCCAACACATAAATACAATTCTTCATATGATAACATCATACACTCATGCTTATATTGCGAGGGATTGTCTACTTTGCATGCATCACACTTAAAAAGTCTGTGTAAATTGGTTTCCACTTCATCATGTAAAACAGAAATATATTCTTTTTCCAAATCTATAGTAGAACCGTTTGCAACTGTTTCAACAACATTTTCAAGAATTTTGCTAGGTAGGATCTTACACAATACAGTAGATTTGATAGTTTCATCTATATCAGGAATAATCTCACAGATTTTAACGAGATTGGAATAATCTACATTTAGAGCAGATGTTTTGAATTTGAAAACTTCAAAATGAAATATTTGTTGAAATACTAAGCTACCAGACATACTCATTATAGCAAGCTGATTGTTACAAATTACACTACGTATTCATACTAAGTGTCTCCATTTAGACATGTGCAATAGCAATTATTTCAATGTTAATCAGATATTACTGATTATCTTAATTATTAAGTAAATATGCTACAAAAGTATCTTGAGTACGTGTCACCATTTAGACAGGATTAAATGAAATATTTTATACTAGATGGCATTGCGAGTATATAAACTGTAAATCAAATCTTAAAACTCAACAAGATGAGATAATAATGTTTGGTTTTAGTTATTACAACTGAAATCACCCCACGAGTGTACTGTAGGGAAAAAAAAAGATAAGGAGTTGCGATTATCTACATAAGGGAAGTAATAGTGTGTTTTAATTAGTTTAAGTTTTACTAAAAATTGATTTTTACATTAAGTTGTGAAAATATATAAGTTTTGTATTCCAAAATGTTTAATAATTTATTTTTTTTACTTTATTCCGAGTAATTGTATTAACTAACAAAGGTGAATCTTTTAATAACTTTTATTGAAGTATTCCAAATTGTAACACAAGTTTAATAGATATTCAATTATTATTTTTTACATCGCTTATAAAAAGTTTTATTCATAGAAATAAATTCATTCTTGTTATAATTTAAAATAAAGTAATAATTTTATTCAAAACCTAGTCAGATTTTAAAATTTTTTGATATGTATCATTTTAATTATCAAAAATATTTGCTTTGGTAATTAAAAACTTAAATATTGAAAAGTAACAAATGTAAAGAAAAATAGATTCTTAAAAAAAATTAATTTTATAATTATAAAATATTAACTAAATAACCAGCATGATGATTCTTTATCATTCTCTAAATTTATGAGAAGAAAAAATAATTGAATCTTTGAAGAGCAAATTCAAGCGTTTTTACATTTTCTAAGAAATTCAAACAACCGAAAAGTATATTAAAATATTTTTGTAAGAGATCGGGGGTTCAAATCATCAAAAACTCACTTTTTATGTTAATCAGATATTACTGATTATCTTAATTATTAAGTAAAGACCCCACAAAAGTATTTCGAGTTTATGTCACCATTTAGACAGGATTAAATGAAATATTTTATACTAGATGGCGCCATGAGCACTTATAGAAACCGCAAATAAACGTTAATTCTTCACATATTGTCGAGCGGACGTGGTCCAGTTCACTAAAACGTAGCAAGTCGCTGGGCCACGTTCGCTTTTGGAGATCGGGGGTTCGAATCGTCAAAAACTCACTTTTTAATATTTTTCGCGCTAAAATTTATTTATTTTCACCTTATTTTACATTAAAATCATTTATTTCTTCACCGGTAGATGGCGCCATGAGCGTACGTCATAAACATTATTTTTACTTATATTTTAAAATCATTCATTTATCATCCAAATTATATTTTAAAATCATTCATTTTTTCACTAATAGAGGGCACCACGATTTTCCATAAACTCACGTTGCTATGACAATCCTATGACGTCACAAATAAACTAAAACAACTCCTGAAAAAACAACTCAACTCCACCTAAACTCAATGACATAACTGTCACTATGACAACCCTATGACGTCACAAATAAACTAAAGCAACTCCTGAAAAACAACTCAACTCCACCTTACGTCACATGACTTCACACTACGTTGTTACTGAATCACTTTTAAAGTTCGACGCATAAAACTATTATTTTTCGCGGAAATACATATTAAAAACATTTATAATCTCAACTCTAGATGGCGCCACCACTTAAGATCATGATTTCCCATAATCTCAATGACAACATATAAATCATATTTTTCATAGAAATATATATTAAAATTAATCAACGCTAGATGGCGCTCCATAATCCCTATCCGTTGCTATGACAACGTAAACAACTCCACCCTACAGGGAGCAAAAATTGGGGATCAGAGGGGAACCAAAATTGGGGATCAGAGGGGAGTCAAAATTGGGGATCAGAGGGGAGTCAAAATTGGGGATCAGAGGGGAGCCAGAATTGGGGATCAGAGGGGAGCCAAAATTGGGGATCCGATCCCTGATCCCTGATCTCAGCTCCCCTCTTGTTTTTACCCTACTATTGACACTACAGCCTGTTACAGGCCAAGGCCGTCTCTCTAAATCTCCTCCATCTGACTCTGCCCCCTACAATGGCCCTCCATCGATTTACTCCCAACGCCTTGAGGTCCCTTTCCAACACATCCAACCATCTAGTTGGGGGTCATGCGTTATACTTTTAAGTAAAATTTCGTAAAAATGAAAATGCATAGCACTGTAAAATATTATCTCAATAATAAGGTGCCAGAAGAATTAAGCAAAAGCTAACTAACGATAAAACCACTCCTAACATTAAAAAAAATTATAAACCTATTCTTAAGACCAGGTTAAAATTAATAAAAAAAACTTTTTCTAACTTCAATATCTGAAAGATATAATCCTCCATCACATTGAGCATCGACAAGACTCACAAATTCTCCATAACTCCATAAAAAAAATTTGGGGAGAATAACATAAGATATTCAATTGCATTTACAGTCCTTTAAAGACATCACAATCTTTACCAAAAAGATAAAATACTTATGAATGGTCTAATTGCAAAACTCAACTTCTTCCTAGAATAA
>JAFNEN010003618.1:5000-10239 GCA_019343175.1 Oedothorax gibbosus
TTAAAAAATTTCCCACTTGAATTTTTTGTCATTTCAGGGGCGAACTCTATTCTCCTAGGGCGATCCCCCCCTTTAGATCCCCCAAAAAAAAAATGCTTATCTAAAAATTTTTTTAAAAAAACCGGAAGATGAAATTTTGAAATTTAATATTGTTTTTTGGGGTGTTTTAATTCTTTGGGGAAAAATTTTTATCGATAAAGGGGGTTGGTTTTTTTAAAAAAAAACGTTTTTTTTTTTTTTTGTGCAATTTATGAAAAAAATTTTTCCCTTAAAATATTGCCCCCACTTAATTTTAAAAATATTTTCTTTCAATTTCCCAAAATAAAATATAAGGGAATGAAAGTATTTTGATGGGGGGGGCAAACCTGATATGGAAATTTTTTTTTTTTTTTTTTTTGGAGGAGGGGGGAAAATTTTTAAAAAAAATTTTTTTAAAAAATTGTCCCCCTCTGTCCCGAAAAAAAAAAATAAAACTCGAAAATAAAAGAGCTCTTAAATTCAAAAAATTTTGGTTTTTATGATTTTTAAATACCCGCTGGGGGGGAAAAAAAAAAAAACCCCCCCTTCGTTTTTTTGGCTTCTATTGATCAGGGAATTTTGTTTTAAAAGGGTTTTTATTTTTCAGGAAATAGCGTAAAATTCAGAAACTGGCAAAACCAAAAAATTTTTTAAGGGGGGCGTCCCCCTATTAAAATGAGTACCAAATTTTTTAAAATTTCCCAAAGGCCCCAAACCCCCAAATTTTTTTTTTTTTTTAAAAAAAAATTTTTTATCTTCAAAATACCCCAGATTCCAAAAAAAAATTTTTTAAAATTAAAATTTTTTTTATTTGTTGAGATATAAGCATTCGAATTGAAAGCCCCCTAATGTTAAAAAAAAATTTCCCAAAATTTTATTCATACCTTTAACAAAAAAAATGAAAATTTAAACCCCAAAAATTTTTTTTTTTTAAATTTTACTTTTCCTTTTAAAAATTTCCCAAAAAAAAATCACACAAGTTTTTTTCATAAATTTTTAATTATTATTATTTTTTTATTTAAATTTAAATAAGAAAAACTAAAACATGATACACCGCCAAAGTTTTTTACATAAATCGATAAAGTAGATCAAGTAGTAACCGAAATCAAATCATCCCGAATTTTTTTTTTTTAATTTCAACAACAATTATTTGCCGAGTTATTGTAAAAAACTGAAAAAAAAACGAATTTTAGGGACCGAGTCGTAAAAAAAATACTTAGCAAATTGGATCCTAATTTTGCATTATCGTTTGCCTGGTTTGAAAAGCGTTTTTGAGTAATTTTATTTCAAATTATTGATGTCTGTCCAAATGTCTAAAAATCTGTTCTTATCTTCAAGTGCATACAATGTATTTTGTTTATAATAATTAACATTAAATTATATCGATTACTAAGGTTTTTTGAAATGTAATTATTTCCATATTATTTATAATTATTTTTTATAAAATTTCCAATAATATATTATTATGTCCTCGATTTTTTTTTTTATTATTAGAAGATTACTTATTTATTTAGTTGTTAGTTATTTAGTCCGTTAGTTATTTATCAGTTAGTCAGTCCGTTAGTTAGTCATTCTGTTTAGTTTAGTCGGTCAGTTAATTAGTCACTCACGTTAGTTTAGAGGTCAGTCAGTAAGTTTAGTCAGAGAGTCCGTAAGGTTAGTCATCATTAAGTTAGTCAGAGTCAGTCAGTTAGTCAGTTAGTCAGAGAGTTAGTCCATTAGTTCGTCAGTCAAAAAATCAATTAGTTATTCGGTGAGTCAATCCTCTTAGTCCGTTAGTTAGGGTTCCGTTAGTTAGCCGGTCAGTCCAATTAGTTAAGTCCAGTGAGATCAGTCATTCACTGACTACTAATTGACAGTCAGTTAGACTAAGGTATTCAGGTCTGTGGACTACTAAGGAGTACTAACTAAACGAGTGATTAATTGACTGATACATGACTTAACTAACTGACTAACTGACTGACTGACCCTTACTTACTAACTAACGGAACTACTAACTGAATACCCACCTAACCGCTGACTAACGGAACTTACCATAACGAAACTGACTGACCCTGACTAAACTAACTGACTGATTAACTAATTTGACTATTAACTGACTTTGATTAACTGAACTGACTGATTAACTGACTAACTGAACATAACTAACTGACTGAACTTGACTAACTTACCTGACAAAACATTACTGACTGTGACTACTTTTACTGACTGACTAACTAACTAAACTACTGCCTGCTAACTCTAAACTAACTGACTGGCCTAACCTAACTGACCTAAACCCTACTAATTAAATGAACTGACGAAATAACTAAAAATAAATAAATAATCCTCGTAATAATTTTAAAAAAAAACAAAAAAAATAGAAATGGAACAAAAAACTATTTTTCCGGTTCGGAGGGATTTAGACCACCACCTCTTCGGGATTTTTGACTGTCATGTAGTTTCTTTTCGGGATTTTTTTGTTGTGTGGCTTTGTCTTCGAATTTCGGATTTCGTTTCGGCTGTGTCGGGATATGTCCCAGACCCAGTGGCCGAATTTTAAAAAAACGCAAAACCTTTTTGTAGCAACTAGAATGAAAAACAAAAATTTGCAATAAAAATGGTAAAACATAAATGTAATAAATCATGTTTGGGTCTGATTGTAAGCAGTAATACGCGATTTGAAAATTCTTTCGTTATAAAATAGTCGTAGGTATTGTGACTTTAATTAATTTAAAAATTAAAAAACTTTTTCAGAAAAAAAAGAAAAAACACCCTTTTTCCCCCGTCCAACCACACCTTCACCTCCCTCTCGTCTTAAGTCGTCTACTCCCTTTATTTTATTTCTGACCTTTTAAAAACCACAAATTAAAAAAAAAAAAGGTAAAAACCTAAACAAAAAATCACAATATTAGTGGAAAGAAGGTTTAATTCTAGTCATCCTTGTGGCGAGATTATGGTAACCCCTTTTGTACGCATAAGCTCTTGTCGATTTCTTCCGAAAAAAACAAAGAAAAAACACAAACCCTAAATATTAGAACCTTTTAAATAAACCTTTATTCTCAATTTGGGAGTTTTCCTCCCTCCCCAACCAGGCAAAACGAATTGGAAAATTATATCTTTAATATCTCAGCCCATAATGCAAAAATGGAATAATTCTTTTTATATACCTGGGGTATTTGAAAGTTGCTGTACATTTTTATGTAAAAAAACAATTGGAGGTGTTGCTGATTATTTTTGGCTATTGGAATTTTTGTTGTCAAAGTTGTTACTATATACTACTAGACTACTCATATTTAAATATGCAGAGAAAGAATAGAACCAGAAAGACGACCCAACGCCCTTATGATTTACAATTTTGGGTTTGCCAGTTCCTCATTAATATTTCCTTAAATACGCCTTACGCTATTTTCCCTTCGTATGAAAAATGACACACTGCAAACATCAAAAATGCAAAAACAAAAAATTCCTTGACAATAGCAAAGAGCCGAATATGAAGGGTGGAATCGTTTTTTTTTATTTTCCCTTTTTTTTTTTTCTTTTTGTTTTTTTTTTTTTTTTTTTTTTTTTTTTTTTTTTTTTTTTTTTTTTTCCCCCCCCCGGGGGCTGTACAAAACCCGGATTAAATGATTTTTTTAAGGAGAAAATTTTTTGGGCCCCCCAAAAGGGGGTACCCTGTAATAAAAAGGGGCCTTTTTTGGGTTTTAAAAAATTTTTTATTGTGAAAAAAAAAAAAAAAAACCCCGGAAAAAAATTTTTTGTAAAACGTTTTTTAACATTTCCCTTTTTGGACGTCAATAAAAAGGGTTTGGGGGAAAAAATCACGAAATGCGTAAAGGGGGGCCCTGACTAAAAATTTTTTTTGGTTTTTTTTTAAGTTATTGAAAAAGGGTACTAACCCCCCTTTTAAAATTTTTTATTTCTTAAAGGGTAATTGAAAGTCCCCTAGTGTTAAAAACCCTTTTTTTTTAAATTCTCCATTAAATTTATTCTTAAAATAATTAATAAAATTTAAATTAATAATCTTTTTCCCGGTTTTTAAAAAAAAAACCCTTTGGGAAAATTTTTTTTTTTAAAAAAAAAAATAATAAAATTTATTAAAAATAAAATACTTTTTAGATAAAATTTTTTTTTTTTCATAAATTTCCTAAAAAAAATTTTTTTTAAAAAACAAAATTTTTTAAAATTTTTTTTTATTGATAATCTGACCTTTTTAAAAATAAAAGGGAAATTTTGATTTTTTTTAAAAAAATTTAAAATCATCATTAATAAAAATTACCCTAAAAAACAGAACATAATTTGGGCAAAATATTTATTATGCCCCTTAAAAGGGACTTTTCTGGACTGTTTAGGGGGTTTTAAACTCAGAAATGAACAAACAATTTTTTTAAAATTTACTTTTTTGCCCCTGGTTTTAAAACCCGGGGGATTTTCCCGGGTGACTAAATAACCAGTAGGACCTCGGGGGTTTAATAAAATCTAAGACAAAAAATTTCTTAGCAATACCCCTTTTTTTTAAAACTTTCCCCGGGTTATCTTAGTTTTTTTTTTATTTGATAGGCTACAAATAAAAAAAAAAAAATTAAAAAAGATTTTTTTTTTAAATTCATGGTTTTTTTTAAAAAAAAAAATTTCGATTATGAAAAATTTGAATTAAAAAAAAAAAAGCAAATTTTATCTTACCCAGTAGTTTGGAAATGTTAACTTTTTTAAAAAAAGCCTTAGAAAGGACTTTTAAAAAAAAAAAAAAAATATTTTAGAAAAAAAAAAAAAAAAAAAAAATTTCCCTTTTCCCTTTGTTTTCCCAATATTATTTTCGTTTTTTTGGGGGGGGGCTGTTTAGAAGGGGGTCAGAGAAACCCCCCAAACTATGAAATTTTTCAATGGAATCTATATAAAAAAAAAAGAGTTTTGTTTGTCTGTGGATCGGAAAGACCTATTTTACTGCCCCCCGAAAAATTCGAAATTTTTTTAAAAAAATTTCCCCTTTTTTTACCTACTTGTGCACCTGAGGCTTGTTTTTTTTAATTTGATTTAGATTTTTTTTAAAATTTACAGTGTTTTTGATCTGCCTAGGAATGCATTGGGGAAATTTTTAAAAAATTTTGGGTTCTACTTTTTTTTTTTTAAATTTTAAAGAAAATTTTTTGGGGGCCCAGAGAAAGTTTAAGTACAAAAAAATAAAGGGAAAAAAAAATGTGGGTTTAATCCCCCGAAGGGTTTGGGTATCATTCTTTTATTT
>JAFNEN010003621.1:0-10559 GCA_019343175.1 Oedothorax gibbosus
AAATATATTTCACTAAGAGATTCTTTGTTTGTATATTGATGTGAAAGGTTTTGGTTCTATTTAAAAGGAGGAATTACATATTTATTTGAATTTATGAATTATTTTTTGCAAACGTTATAATTATCGAAGAAATAACTATTGAATTTTCGAAATAAAATAAATGAAACTAGCCAATTTTAGCAAGTAAATGTTTATAATAGAATATTGTGTTGGCGACTTTTTCCTGTAACACAAATGATGTGTGGAAGCGGGCTGAGTGACAGACTCTGTTACAAATCTACTTGTTATTCTTATAGCATCAATTTTACTAATTATATATTTTTCGAACTGTAAATTAATTTAACAAACGATAAATAATAACTAAATTTTCGAAAGAAATGTAAATGGGAAATTGTAGTGACTCAAAGATATTTATTAAAAAAAATTACATCTTTATTCTTCGAACTTCAAATAAATTTTGCAAATGATAAAGTTTAATCATTAATTCTGAGAAAGAATATTAATGAAAATAATTCATTTTGGCGTCTAAAAGTTTGAATTACAACTGCTAAAGGCCCTGTTTGGCGAATTTCTTTTTGTGGTATATAAATAGTTTGTTTCCTGTGTTGAGCACAAATGTTGTGTGGAAGCGGTTTAAGTGACAGATTCTGTAACAAACCTACTTGTTTATTATTATAGATTTATAACAATAAACGGTTCATTATTATTTTACTGTGTATTTGTTTGTTTTGATCTTTTGATATACGCAGTGGTTTACTTTTGAAATTAAGTAATGATTTTGTTTTACAATGCAATAAACCTCGACTGTCAAACCAACCCATTTAATGAATAATGTTTGTAAACTATTGATATTATAAGTTTTTTTAAATAAATATTCTTTATTTTGACAAATCAAATTTGTGTTTATTTACACCCTTTAACTTTTAAATTGTTTCTTTTACTTGTACTGAGCTTTTCTTCCGGCCATTCTAATTTAGACTCAGTACATGATGAGCGCGATGCTTTACCATAAGTCCAAGTAAAATATCAAATGCAATAACAGCTTTTACGTTGAGGATCAATGTTGTGAAACTCATCTACATAAGATAGAAACTCGAATAATTTCATAGTTGTTAAACACATTGGACGTGATATAATTTTATCCTTGTACTTTTAATTTATATATGTAAACTTGTTGCTCTAACTTTTCACATCAAAATCTCTGAAAGTTGGCTAGTAAGGCATTTATTTCATATTTTACTTTGTTGTCAGCCATATTTATAGGGTGATAAAAAAAATAAAGTTTAAAATTATTTCGAAGTTCGAAATTCGCTGTTTGAACTCGAAATTTGTTGACTAAACTCGAAATTTGCTGTTTTATCTATACTCACGGCAGTTGTTTTGTTTGCCACAAATGTGATCCGCAAGATGAAAAACATTACACGACATAATAAAATTTTGAGACCTTTAATCTTTTTTTTTTGGTGCCACTAGCGATTCCTACAGCTGTCTTTTATTTGTTCTTTTCATTAGGATTTAATTAATTGCGGCAAATACTACACAGATTTTTTTAAATATACTCGTTAAAAAAATCGTTCCATTCGATTCGCGCTTTTCACTCCTTATTTTTTTTAACGAGTATATTTTTAAAAAAAAAACGTGCTCGATTTGCAGTTGAAAATATTATTTTAACTATTTTTTTCTAAAATATGTGTTATGACAACCCCGATTATTTGTTTATTCATATGAAAAAATCATGCCTGCCAAATTTTATTCAAATCAATTAATAATAGGGGAACCTGGGGACCATTGGCCATAAGGGAGGCTTGGCCCACCTTTAAATTTTAGTATTTAAAAATATTTTAGCATTTTCTCAATGGATGATACTCAAAGCTACTGTTGTCAGCAGACAGCCACCTTATAGTCCAGTCGCCAAATGGCAAAATATGCTTGGACCTTGAAATAGGGTACAACTTTTATTTTATGATTGATTCTAGTACTATTCGATGTGCTGAACCAGAATCTGAGGAGTGCCACAATGGCACCCTTGAGCAATTTAAAATATTCAAGGTCAAAGGTCACGGAATCCAAAACACAGAAACCATCCATTTTATTGAGATAAAAGGATGTTGGTTGACCAAAATAATTTTTATCGTTTAATAATAAATGTTTATTATGTGAATACTATGTACTATAACGGTTCTAGCTTTTATATGCCCGGCGTTGCGCGGGTGTACCCTGGACAACGGTGATTTGTATACTATGTAAACTTTTATATTCTGTCAACCACACCTACTCTTTACTGGTCGTTTATGATTGATTCTAGTATTATTTGATATACTGAACCAGAGTATGAGAAGTGCCAGAATGGCACCCTTAAGCAACTTAAAATATTCAAGGTCAAAGGTCACGGAGTCCAAAAAACGGAAACCACCCATTTTATTGATAATGAATTGGAGTTGGTTGAACAAAATAAAACATTTGTAGTTTAATAAGCGCTTTTTATATAAATACTATGTAATATAACAGTACTAGGGTTTATATATAACCGGCGTTTCACGGGTGTACCCTGGGCAACGGTGATTTGTGTCTTACGTAAAATTTTATTTCCTGTCAACCAGACCTCATCTCTACCAGTCAGCAACCGCTCAGGATGTTATAATTTTTTTTAAATAAATTTCTTTAAAATTGAAAATAAAAAAAATTGCCATAAATCCTATAAGCGTACAACAATGCACAATGCAATTCCTGAGGAGAATTCGGCTCATGTTTTGTACTCGCCACATTTGAACGTGATCCCAAAATTAAATATTTGTAGTTATGTTAATTATCAATTCATATTAAAGATGATTTTATTCAACTGTTAAGGTTTCAAAGTTGTAGAAGTGTTATGGGTTCATCCAGAAAGATTGAAAAACTTTCATGAACGATTGGGAGGAATGCACACCCTTATGTCATTTGTTGGTTACGTTGGAACATTGATGTCATGTTCTGGCCTAGAAGATGTACTGCAGGTTGCATTTGCTGATGTTGGAGCTATATGTTGGCTGGAAAGAAGTTTCCACACAATGTTCGATCATTACGTATGACTATGGAAGAACTACTTTCACCTTTGTTCTCAAAACGAAGACATAAGTGACTTCGATTCGTTAATGAATTACATGGAAAATATAGCAAGTAAAAGTATAACATCAAAGCATTGAATAGACTGCCTAATAAAGTCAGTGTTCATCATGTTAATGTTCATACGAGCTGGGAACGCGAAGGTAACTGGCCTTTGCATTTGTGGACACTTGAAGCAATGATACCTTACTTTTTTGCTTCCGGGCATTGGAACTATGCTCGTTATGCAACATATTATCTGCGAAGCATGGAGCAACTGCACCCCGTTCTTCGTAAAAAGTTTCTGAGCGGTGAGCCTATCATAGTCCCGGGATATGGAATCGCATATGGACCGACATGCTAATTGAAACAACATTTATGCGTTTTGGCAAAAGTTGTGGTGGAATAAAAGGGATAACGTTGCAACCAAACACGGTGAAAAAGTGGGCACTGTCGTTGCATGTTTGTGGTCAGCTATCTAAAGATGTGATAGATGGCGAAGAATCCAAAAAGTTGCATATGTTTCACAAAGAGGAAAGTGCAGCCAGAATGAAATGTGATGAAGAAGATAGGCAGAAAAAAACTTAAAACATGTCTTAACCCTTTGGTCCTTGATGACCACCCTGATGGTATTGTTAGCATACATAATGGCCGTATTGGAAACGGAAAAGTAAATGTGGACAATGCTATATGCCTTGGTGTTGGGCTGATTTCATAGCCAACATTCTTTTCTGCAATGGCCGCTTCCCTTCATTCCTGTGTCCTTTAATTGGGTCTCGATCGAGGTGTGTTGGGGGGGAGGGGGGCAACTTCATTGTTGCAGTATACTTTCCTCAGACGCATGAATTCCTATCTTGGCGCCACACTGACCATGTCCAGCATAAAAGAGTTTTGTTGGAGATGACGTTACACCACAAAGGCAGTGTCAGGAAGTTTTATTGCAGGGGGAACATGGAGTTATGTCTTCAGGTATACCCGCGGGAAACTTCAGAGTATTTTAATATCCTATGGGGTTCCCGTAATTGTACTATCCTGACCACTGTCCGAGCGCAATTTAAAAACGAAGGTGGGAGTTTGTGCTCAGGGGGATGTTCAGAATTATGTAATTGGGCAAATTTTACATGGGTGGAGCTTTGGAGATTTCAGCGGCTTGTACCGCGAGATCTGAGTTCAGTCACAAATAGATCCAGAAAGTAAAACATCAATTGTGAACAAGGGCCTGGGGCCCCATTGGGCCCTGTGCCCGACTGTCCGCGAGGTGCCCCTTGGGTACGCGGTTGGCCCCATGGCCTGACTTACCCCGTATGAGGCGGCAATAATCCGGCAACGTTCCACTCCTTGCTTGCAGACAGTGCATTGCGATACAGCCACACCAAGGTGTCTTCTGATGAATATGGGTGCCGTTGAGCCCCTTGCCTGACTTCCCGTCCTATTGATCCCAATTAACGTACCTCGATTAAGTTCAGTGTTGGTCTTGGTGCACCGATTGGTGTTGGTAACAGTGTTATAGAGGAAGTTCTGGTTATTATATTCAACGTCATGTATCTACATCTACGTAAAGGGGTGAGTTGATAATTCTGATCTCTCCAGGATAGGTTAATTAAATGTAATTGACGAAAATATTAAGGCTTTAATAATGCACACTGTCATAACTTTTAGTACTATTATTATTATTACTGTCTAGTGTTATACCGCGCGGTTGTACTTGTGTATGTTAATAAATGTTTAATTAGTTAACCAATTGTCTTCTCATTTTCTGTCCAGGGATATTGCGGTAGTATTAAGTAATTGATATAGATCTTAATAATTTATGATTTAGTTATTTAATTATGGAAGTAATTAATATTATAAGTCTTCATTATTAAATGTAACGCAATGCACTATGTTAACCACTATACGATTTGGCCATATCATGATTCTATCAATCAGCAATTATCAGATTATCAGTTTACCATTATTGAACAATTAAACCCTTAACTTAACCATCAAATTAGCCGGCCAACACTCGGAGAAAAGCAACGGCAAAAATTTGAGGAATCACTTCCTAAAGGAACTCTTCCTGATACAATCCCAACATAATTACAAACTCCTGGCGTTGTAATTTTTCGCCCAGATTTGGAAACTCACCATGAAGAAGCAGACGTTATGATTGTACAGCAGGCTGTCTGTCGAAGAGTGAAACGAACAGTATCAAGATTTTATCTGATGACACCGACGTTTTTGTTCTACCTGTATAATGACTGAATCGCTTCACAAGGACGACGCCAGACACGCCTATATTTCATGCATCTTAGACCAAACATATTCATCGTGATTGATTCTATAGGGAAAGGGCAGTGCTACGTCACACAAAAAGCACGTGACATCGCGAAAGGCAAAACATTGGCACAGATTTTCAGTATTTCAGTGCGCGTTTAGACGTGTTTGTCTACATATTCGACAGCTTTAACTTTCGCTTGATCTAAAATATTATAATGAGCTCCAATCGGGGTATAGTTACAGCTTTTACCGGTGTCACCCTTGCCTTTGATGCCAAAAGATGAACATGAACCCCGTCAGGAGTCTGTACTCTAACGAAGACAGTCGCAGAGTAAGCCCGAAGACTGGCATCGCAAAAGGTATGTACACTCATTTCCCTCTCAAGATTGTATGAGAACCATCTTGGGATAGATATTTCCTTAAAAAAAATCAGTTCTTTATACCACGATAAGAATTCAGTTTTTATTGATTCGTCAACTTCCATGTTCCAAGACAAACCCTTTTTCCACAGCTTCTGTAGCAAAAGTTTAGGTAACACGAAAACTGGAGAAACCAAGCCGATAGGATCAAATGCCTTATGGGCAACAGAAAGAATTATTCGCTTTATTAACCTTTTAACTTCTAAATCCTCCAGCCAGTCTAAATTGATCGTCAAGGTATCTTCAGTTTTATTCCACAACATTCCCAAGACTGAAGACGTGGTAGGGGTAGTACCCTCTTCTGTGTACTCCCATCCTCTGAGATCAAATTTATCAAGCCTCATAACTTCTTGAGACATTCTCATAAATTCTAGCAAGTCCTCTTGAGTGGACAAGCTCGCAAGAAGGTTGTCAACATAAAAACTCCTTAAGGGGGCACATAGTGTCCTAAATGTTGTTTTCCCATAATTTTACGTGATAATTTTAGTATTTAATATTTGCATAAATTTTCAATGGATTTTAATATTTTTTTTTCATATTGTAGGGAATTTCCTTAACTACAAAACTGCAATTTTTAATTTATTGCAAAATATTTATTTAATTGTTTAAATACTCAAAATTGAAGACCAAGTTTTTTAAATATTTCTCAGAATAGGTTAACTGGCGCGCACCCTTACACAAAAAGTATACAATTTATTTTTATCAATTTAACATATAAGTATTGGGAACATTATGAGCTTTATTTTAAACCTAAAAAATATTATATTTGAACAAACACTGAAAATTCAGGTATTTTCACCCGATTTCAAATCTCCTGTTGTCCTAAAAAGCTTTCAATGTAAAAAGTAATTGTTGCAATCTGAAGGTATATGTTATAAGAATATAGAAAAAAAATTTCATTAAAAAATATCGAGAAATTTTTTTTTAAATATCATGCGCGCAATAACTAATATTTACATTCAGAGAAAACAGGCTTAAAAGAAATCATAATGCAAAAAATTACCCAAAATGATATGAAATTCATCCCAATACACCTGGACCATATACAACCCCTTCCTTTTTCTTATTGGCCTTAACTTTTCTCAATCTTTCTCGTCTCTTGGCTCTACGAGCCTCTACGGTGTTATTCTTGAATCGCTTTTCGGATTGTTTTATGCGTGATAAATCGGCTTTAAAGTGTGCAGACACAGCATTTACTCCAGGTTTTATCCCTAGCCGTCTCAAAACTTTCAGTCGATAACTCATCTGCCCATCATTAAAGATCATTGCTGCATCATGGGCAGCAATTTGGGTAATTAAGGGTCCACATCCTGAAACCTTTGGACAAACCTTCCATACGAGTTGATTTAGGGACTCATTGGAATTTTGAGTATTAGCACCCAAACAACCTTCGAGCAACTGTGGGCGAGACAAGGCGTTAAATATAGGTTTTATAACTTGCATCACAGCTGGTGGTAGGTGTTCCGTGTGCTCAAAAGGTTCACCCTTTGCTTTGGCTACGTTGAACTTGCACCACGACTCCGTTCCCGTTGGACAGAAACTGTGCAATGGCTCGGCATCTGAAGAAGAAGTGTGGAAGTATGTCGCCCAAACTGCCTTTCTCATTCCTTCAACTGACTCTGAATTTTCCCGAATGGCGTTCTTATAATACACAGTCAGCTGATTGATGACATCCTTTGACAGGCGTCCTCTTCCACCAAGACCTTTCCCGTCCGAAAGCTTGTTGTTTTTGCCATACTTCTCCTTCAACTTCCGGAGCCTTGTGCCCATCCTTTTCTGGATATGGCCGATGCATTCCAGCTTCTTTATGGTTATAGAAGGATGGGGGTTCTTTTCCACAACTCCACAATAGGCTTTGGAATCTCCGTCGATGATGTAGTTGACGTACCTGACGCCCCGTTCTTCTTCTGATCTTGATCATCCTGTCGACCTCTATTTTCCCTGAAGAACCCTGATGATTTTTTGTGCAACTTGGCTTGTGGTTTGCGATCCATTGTTGGTATGCAATGCTGTTGCGAGGGCCTTTCCACTTCTCACATCCCTTACAGAAAAGCGAGGATACTTCAACGTCGATCACTTTCGATGTCTTCTTGCCGATGACAGTGCAGACGCCTATCTGCGAAGTGTAACCTCTCGTCTTCCAGGAACCGTCTCCGCTGATGGTAATGTCAGTTGAGTTGCTGGCAAGAGCTTCTTCTTTTGCAGCATTCTTCATGCTTTCTGAAGAAATAGATACAACAGCATCCTTTATTTTGGTGTTGATTTTATCATACGAATTTTGGGATACTGGCGCGTAGAAATCCATTAGTGAACAAAATGTTTGAACAGAACTCAAGCCTTGTCCCGATGCATCTCATGGCATAAATCATTCGCACATTGATTTCAGGAATGTTGTTATGCTCACCAAGCATGGGAGAATTTCTTGTCGTCGCAACAATTTCACAGTTCCGGCATTCTGCAGTTAGCTTTGAAGAAAGCCCTATCATTTGCTTATTACACACTTTTATATTTCCATAACACAATTTGCAGCAGAAAGTCTCTTCAAGGAATGAAAATAATAAGTTTTTATCTAAAATTATGTTTCCATTGTATTGTGAACTTGGAGCGGTTGGAAGAACTGGATTATCGAGAGATAATTTTAGTTTTTTACCGGACACAGAGTTGAAAACTTCTTGTGTATTGAGATGGTCGTTTCTGAAATTGGTTTCCTTGAAAAGCGTCCTTTCCTTCACACGCTTACCCGACGTTCTTTTTGTATCCATAAAGAATATTGAAAGTTATTTTGTAATTTAAATTGATTGAAAAATTCCAGAAAGTGACAATTTGAAGCAAAAGAGAATAAGAAGCAAAATTTAAAACTTTAAAAGCATGGTAAATACCACAGCAAAAAGCGTAGTAAAATAAACAGGATTGAGTTGAGAAGTTTCCTCCTTCTCTCATTACATGCTTTAAGAAAATAAAGTTTGGTTTTTTTTAATTTTATAAACATTGGTCTTTAAGCAGACGAATGCAGACGGAAATGGTTGGTTTTTGTTTTCAGCTCAGGCAGTTTTGGCATACGCTTATGACTTTAATTTCAAATAACTTTTTTAATATTTGGAGGATTTTTACGAAACTAGTCTTAAAAGAAGCATGGAAAGTTGGACTTTAACATATATTTTTTTGAAAAAAAACATTTTTTTTTCAAATTTTTGAGTCGTGTGCCTTCTTAAAAGTTTCATAAGCATTTGTTTGTCACAACCAGATTCTTCAGAGAGCTTTAGTAAGTGGAATTCAATGACAGATGCCAACAAAAAGGGGCTGCAGTTCACACCAAACACAACTCTCGCATGACGATAAATCTTCAGCTCTCTCTGATCATTCCACCACAAGAACCTTAGTACATCTCTTTCAAGAGGATTAATGCTTATCATCAGAAAGGTCTTCTCTATATCAGCAACAACACCATACTTTAGTTCACGAAATTTTAGAAAGAGATCAGGCACGAGATTAATCAAATTAGGTCCACTCACCAGTCACTGGTTCAACGATGGATATAAATATAACGTTCCCTGGGCAGAAGCATCGAAAACTGGCCTAACTTTTGTTGTACTGTTTGCTTTAAAAACTGGCCGATGTGGAAGATAGTGTTCAGATTCTACATGTTGATCAAGTGGCAATTCTTCGGGGGGGGGGGGGGATTATGCCCAAATCTAGCCACTCTTTCAAAGCCTTACCATAAACAGAGAACATACTCGCAGAATCAAGTTTTCTTGTAGTAGATTCCAGTCTTTTGAAAGCCAAATCCATGTTACTAGGAAGAGGGGGATGATCTTCTGACCACGGAAATGAAACGTCGTAACGACCTTCCTTATTTACAGTGACTGTAGCCAAAAACTGTTGTTTAGTAAGAAATTCTGTCTCTTTCTTTGACTTCTCTGTTGCAGGGTCAGAAATACCAATCACATCAAGATCCCACATGTCCGTGATGCTAGCTTCTCTAAGTAGTAATGATGTCACCAGCATTCCAGCGCTTTCTACAACATCATTTTCAGGTAGCTTACCCATCAAGCACCACCCCAAAAGAGTTTCCACAGCGACTAGATTATTCTTCAAAATCTTTCTACGACCTGTCAGCAATCTACCAGCAACATCAGCACCAATTAATATTTCTATGGGACCTGGCCTCTTTTCAACATCATGGATTGAAATATTTAAACTCTTCAATTCTTTCATCCAAGGACCATCCACCACTGATGAGATGCTATCACAAATTACCTTTTCATCCAAAACTTCAAAGTTGCAAAAGAAAATGTCTTGTAAACTACCCAACTCTATTTTTATAGCAGTTGTGCTGTTGCTCTGAGTCTTCTTGCCCCCAAATAAGGAATGGGCAATGGTTACTTCTCTAATAGGTTTAAATCCCATTTCTACAGCCGTGGGTCCTTGAATAAAACCGATTTTGACTTCCGTGTCAATTAAGGCCTACGTTACCACACTAAATGTAGTCCCTTGAGTTTTTTTACAACTAATGTTTGCAGTAGTACCATTGGTGATTGTGCAAACGGTAAATTTTACAGATTTTTCATTCATAGAAGAATCTTTCCGAGACCAGCCACATCTTTACCCCCATCAGACTTCTTGTGAAAATATAAATTTTGGGCACATAAGTGCAGCGGTCCTTTAGAGCACACAAAACCTTCATGAAGAAACTTGCATTGATTTCTACGGTGACCTCAGATAAATCTGAAGCAGCATCCTTTATCCTGAGGATTTTCTGTTTTTCATCAATGTCATCTTCTGAGCATTAACATTCATTTT
>JAFNEN010003622.1:0-10597 GCA_019343175.1 Oedothorax gibbosus
CTGGATGGAGAATGGTTTAAATTTAGTAAAATTCGCCTGGTTTGTAACTTTCTAATACACTAAACACAGCCCTATAAGGAAAAAAAGTTAAGAAAATTGCATTAATTATTTTTAGCCTACTTTTCTTTTTTTAATTCGAAAGAATTAAAACAAGAAGTTCATAAAGAACTAAAATAGCCTACTTTCCTGTTACTTAAATACTTACTAAAGTTCTAATCGGGAAAAACTAGGTTCTTACAGTAAATATCATCAACAGCCGTTTCTACCTAGATTTATACAGATTAGAAAAAAAAATCAAACACAGCATCCAGCTAATAATTTAAACTTCTAAAAGCCAAAATCAACTATTTTCCTTAATATTATTTCGCAAATTAATTAAATATTATTTATCGTCTGCTCGCGATTTATTTGTAGTTCGAAGAATATTAAATATTTATTAATAACAAAAGTAATGAAACTCCAAACTGCATTAAAAAAAAATAAGAAATGTAAATTAAACTAAGCATAATTGTATGCAAAGTATGCCTTGCCGCTTTCTTGTTAGATAATTAATGAACAATCAAAGAATCAAATTGTGCAAACATTTTATGACGTCATTCCAAACTGATTCATGAAAATTTATTTTGCTTCAAATATTTTAAATAAATAAAGTTTCTCATGTCATTGTTGATTTGGCAACAGTGATTTAAATGACTCAAAATTGAATTTCAATGCTAATTCAATGGGCTTCAATGCTATTTCAATGCAAAATTCGCCGACAGATAGTAGATTTATGTCCGTCCGGACGTACAGACAGACGGACAAAAAGTATAAAAGTTGGGTATCTGAGGTCATAGCTTTCTAACAAAAAAAAGAATTTTTAAGATCCGATGGATAGAACCGATTTTGGAAGGGGGGTACAGACAGACAGACAAACGGACAGACAGGCGGACAGACATACGAACAGACAGACATACGAACAGACAGACATACGAACAGACAGACAGATGGACAGACAGACAGATGGACATCAACCGCATTTCAATACCTACAGTGATTTAAATGACTCAAAATTGAATTTCAATGCTAATTCAATGGGAAATTCGCCGACAGATAGTAGATTTATGTCCGTCCGGACGTACAGACAGACGGACAAAAAGTATGAAAGTTGGGTATCTGAGGTCATAGCTTTCTAACAAAAAAAGAATTTTAAGATCCGATGATTAGAACCGATTTTTGGAAGGGGGGTACGGACAGACAGACGGACAGACGGACAGACGGACATCGACCGCATGTCAATACCTACTTTTTCATTTTTTTAATTCTTTCGAATTAAAAAAAGAAAAGTAGGCTAAAAATGAAAAAGTAGGTATTGACATGCGGTCGATGTCCGTCTGTCCGTACCCCCCTTCCAAAATCGGTTCTAATCATCGGATCTTAAAAATTCTTTTTTTGTTAGAAAGCTATAACCTCAGATACCCAACTTTCATACTTTTTGTCCGTCTGTCTGTACGTCCGGACGGACATAAATTTACTATCTGTCGGCGAATTTCCCATTGAATTAGCATTGAAATTCAATTTTGAGTCATTTAAATCACTGTAGGTATTGAAATGCGGTTGATGTCCAACTGTCTGTCTGCCATATGTCTGTCTGTTCGTTTGTCTGTCTGTTCGTATGTCTGTCCGTCTGTCTGTCCGCCTGTCTGTCCGTTTGTCTGTCTGTCTGTACCCCTTTTCCAAAATCGGTTCTAATCATCGGATCTTAAAAATTCTTTTTTTGTTAGAAAGCTATGACCTCAGATACCCAACTTTCATACTTTTTGTCCGTCTGTCTGTACGTCCGGACGGACATAAATCTACTATCTGTCGGCGAATTTCCCATTGAATTAGCATTGAAATTCAATTTTGAGTCATTTAAATCACTGTAGGTATTGAAATGCGGTTGATGTCCAACTGTCTGTCTGTCCATCTGTCTGTCTGTTCGTATGTCTGTCTGTTCGTATGTCTGTCCGTCTGTCTGTCCGCCTGTCTGTCCGTTTGTCTGTCTGTCTGTACCCCCCTTCCAAAATCGGTTCTAATCATCGGATCTTAAAAATTCTTTTTTTGTTAGAAAGCTATGACCTCAGATACCCAACTTTCAAATTTTTCGTCCGTCTGTCTGTACGTCCGGACGGACATAAATCTACTATCTGTCGGCGAATTTCCCATTGAATTAGCATTGAAATTCAATTTTGAGTCATTTAAATCACTGTAGGTATTGAAATGCGGTTGATGTCCATCTGTCTGTCTGTCCATATGTCTGTCTGTTCGTATGTCTGTCTGTTCGTATGTCTGTCCGTCTGTCTGTCCGCCTGTCTGTCCGTTTGTCTGTCTGTCTGTACCCCCCTTCCAAATCGGTTCTAATCATCGGATCTTAAAAATTCTTTTTTTGTTAGAAAGCTATGACCTCAGATACCCAACTTTCATACTTTTTGTCCGTCTGTCTGTACGTCCGGACGGACATAAATCTACTATCTGTCGGCGAATTTCCCATTGAATTAGCATTGAAATTCAATTTTGAGTCATTTAAATCACTGTAGGTATTGAAATGAGGTTGATTTTCCATCTGTCTGTCTGTCCATCTGTCTGTCTGTTCGTATGTCTGTCTGTCCGTCTGTCTGTCCGTCTGTCTGTCCGCCTGTCTGTCCGTTTGTCTGTCTGTCTGTACCCCCCTTCCAAAATCGGTTCTAATCATCGGATTTTAAAAAATTCTTTTTTTGTTAGAAAGCTATGACCTCAGATACCCAACTTTCATACTTTTTGTCCGTCTGTCTGTACGTCCGGACGGACATAAATCTACTATCTGTCGGCGAATTTCCCATTGAATTAGCATTGAAATTCAATTTTGAGTCATTTAAATCACTGTTGCCAAATCAACAATGGCATGAGAAACTTTATTTAAACATATTTGAAGCAAAATAATATTTTCATGAATCAGTTTGGAATGATGTCATAAAATGTAGAACAATTTGATTCTTTGATTATTCATTAATTATCTACCAAGAAAGCGGCAAGGCATACTTTTGCATGCAATTATGCTTAGTTTTAATTTACATTTCTTGTTTTTTAATGCAGTTCGGAGTAGTTTTCATTACTTTTGTTATTAATAAATATTTATTCTTCGAACTACAAATAAATCACGAGCAGATGATAAATAATATTTAATTAATTTGCGAACGAATATTAAGGAAAATAGTTGATTTTGGCTTTTAGAAATTTAAATTATAGCTGGGTGCTGTGTTTCGATTTTTTTTTCTAATGTGTATAAATCTAGTGTAGAAACGGCTGTTGATGATATTTACTTTAGGAACCTAGTTTTTTTCCCGATTAGAACTTCAGTAAGTATTTAAGTAACAGGAAAGTAGGCTATTTTAGTTCTTTATGAACTTCTTGTTATGTATGAACTTCATATTTGTGCCAATTTGGAGGCGATTGGAAGTGTAGAGTTCACACTTTGCAGGACGTGTACTTCAAAAAAGAAATTACTTTTCTCTTCCATATTATAGATATTTGACAAACATACTAGCTTTATTTTCAAGAATTCATTATTGCATATGTCTTCATTGTATGTGGTATTGTATTGGTAAATGGCTTCAGTTATTATCGTAGTACAATATGGAAAGCGCCCTTAAAAACCTGTTAATAGTTTGAATGGTACAAAGGAGCATTAAACAATAAACAAAGAACACATATTTAAATTTAATCAGGAGAAATGACTTATTAATAACAACAGAATTGAAACCGGGATTTACCGAAACTTATCAGCCTGCTTTTTTCTCCCAGACAATGGTATCTTTCCGTGTTTGTTGATTAAAGTACTGGTAAAGTTAGAATTCTATATTTTTAAGATTATGTTTGGAGTGCCTCATTTCTACTTATCATGCTTTAGAATGAGATTTCATCCTTTCAAAGAGTTTAATATTGATAATATGTACTAACATTCAGACTCTTATCAGAGACAGCATATGGATATTTACCCATGTAGATTTAGTAACACAACTGTGGTTGCATTTTAAAATTTTCATTTGAAAGTGAAATGAAGTTCTATTGCATAAAAAAACTCAGATCAATAGACTTGTTTAAAATTATTTCATAGGTAAATTATGTACAAGGTTGTAGCCAAAATCTTTTCGTAGTATTATGTAAATTATTTAGTTTTAAAACTCTCTTCAGAGTTATGGAATAACGCAAAACCACAAAATACTAGCAAGCTTGCACTATTTTACACTGGGTTTAGGATGAAAGTTACTCCATAATCTAGAGGCAGCTATTCCAGTTTTATGGACTAAGGCTGCACCAAATTTTTACGATGGTACTGTTAAGATGCGAAGTATGCTGCAACAAGTTTCCAGCTAAAACGAGTTTTAACTTAGCCTTTTATTTAAAACTAGTTTTTTAATAGCGAAAAGCTAAATTTTCCTAGCTAATACTAGTTTTAACCAAACAGTTTAGTGAATATAGTTTTTCCCGAGTAAAAGAATAAATAAAATGGGATAATTAAATGAAGGGGAATAATTTTCTTTTTTGTTGTTTATTTTCAAGGATTTGCGTTTTAGTCACCCTAAAATGCTTGGTCCAATTGTAACCGTTATTGACTTCCAAAATTATATTAATGAGTGCTGAGTTAGTTCAGTAATTTTTATAACTTATATAATTCAGTAATTTTTTTTTAACTTTATGATAAGATGCTAAGAATAGAAATGAGTTTTGTAATGCTCTTCAAAATTCTTTATTCTTTAAAGCCTTGATAAAGCCCTCTCTTAAAAATAAACGAAAAAGGGCTATCACTTTATTCTTAGTAAAATCGAGTTTCAATTAAAACATTCGAGCTGATTCCAGTTTTCTAATAGTTATGACTGATTTGCGCCATTCTCTTTTGATTTTGTTTCAACTAAACTAGTTTTAAATAAAATTTTTTTAGATATAAATATTGTTTCTAATTGTTAAGACTGGTTTCTGTTAATCTGTTACGATTTATAGCTTTAGTTAATTTCAACTAAAAAGCCTAAGCAAAACTTGTATTAGCTAAGGAGTACTGGTTTATACTGATTTCTGCCTTTGACGTTAACACATAGAATTCAAAAAGTGTTTTGTTTCTTTTTATTTTAAGAAAAGACTGACATCGTAGACTGTTAAAAATAAGAAAAAACCCGCCTAGCACAAGGTTAGTCAAAGACAGAAAAGTAGATTTCATAGATCTCTATATTATAGGATGAATGTCCTATTTTTGTTACAGTTGATACTTTCCACAATAGATAAAGTTACCTTAATAGTTAAAAAATACAGCTTGCATCTCTTGCTGCAATGTTTTGACTGTTACTAACAAATTACAAAATAATACATTCAAGATTTGTTTTATAAAACTAAAACAAAGCTTCTGAAATAATCTCTATTAAAACAAAGAATTTGTTATCGATAAGTTAGGAAAAGTGAGGCGTAACTAAACAAACAAGAATATATTTCGTGAAGTGTTTTATGTTTACTTAAAAGATATATTATGCAGAGTATCTACATTTTTTAATCACTAGGGATGGGCAAATAGACAAAAATCTTAACTTTTTTTTTGTACGGAATTTTATTGAATATTTTAATGGTCGTTTGTTAAATGAGTTGCACTCTTAAAACGATTTTACACAAACAATTTTAATTCCTTTAAAATGAATTATTTTGGGAAGTATTTTTAAAGGATTTCGACAAAATTTTATTCAAATAAAAAAAAATCATGTGTGAATTATTACATTCTTTTGCATCCCTAAAAATAAACGAATCAAATGACGAAATTGAAAATGTCTATTGTTTCTTTAACCCTTTAACTTTTAAAACGCGACCCGCACGGCCGTACTAGTAAGGATTCGATAATGCTACTCCTATTAACAAGTTACGCGGCAACAAAGTGTTTATGTAGCGAAAGTGTTAAGGGACACAGTACATTGTCAGGAATGGTAATATAAGTGAGATGTAAAAAAACAAGATGAGATTTACAAAAATGCAAATTAAAAATAAATAAAATTATCTATGTAATGTTAATGTAAGTTTCAGATTTTCAGCAATGAACAGTCCTATCGCAGAACTCTTTCGTTTAAGTTCAACAAAGGGTTAAAATTTAAATAAAACCTACAGCAGTTTTGCCTACATTGGTGTTGCAAATACTTCTTTATTTTTCAGTGCATTCGATGCGCGAGTCGTAAGTGGTTGGCACTGGCTCTAATACCAGTGAGTTCGAAACCCACATCTGGGATGGATGTTCGAAGGTGGCATAAATAGTACGCCCCAGTCTAATTAGCCCTTTTTGCAAAAAAAAAAAAACGCTTCAATCTAAATCAAACATTTCTTCTTATTATAATTTGCACTTGTGTTTTTGTATTTGATTCATTTCTTGCCGATTGTTTATCCCGAATTTGAGATAATGGTTGCTACGGCTACATCATGTTAATGATAAAATGTGTCGATATCAAAAGGTTAAAATTTACTACAAGCAGCCACATTTTATTTACAAAATGGAAGTGTGAGAGGTGCCGTTGAAATAAAATGAAGCCGAATCGGACTTTTGCGCTTTTTGTTTGCATTTGTATTGTGGTTACAGTGGCACGTGGATTTTCTATTTCTGATAATATAAGAGCAAACGAAGTTTGGTAACAGGGATGAAGTGTCACCAGTACCCCCAGGTAACAGGGATGAAGTATCACCAGAACCACCAGGTAACAGGGATGAAGTATCACCAGAACCCCCAGGTAACAGGGACGAAGTATCACCAGAACCCCAGGTAACAGGGACGAAGTATCACCAGAACCACCAGGTAACTTTTCGCAAAAATTTTAAGTAACACACACATATATTGTATTGTTTTCAATAACCCTAATTTTAATAACATTTGGCGTGATATCTACCCAAATGAACTTATCTTAAAGAAAACCAATAGATCTAATTCTTCAGTACAATTCATCGACATCGAAATTATGTACAATAACTCTACCATTACTACTTCCATCTACGACAAGCGTAATGATTTCAATTTTAAAGACATCAAATTCATTCCCTGGTCCTCCAATCTCGCCATTAAAGTTTATCGCAACACCATTCTCAATCAGTTCCACAGAATAATATAAATTTTCATGCAATCAAGAATTATTTGTTTTTAGAGATTTTAAAAAATCAGTATTTGTTCCTGATAAGAAAAAATGCAAATGCATCAGATCACTAAAGAGGCTTCTCTTCACAAAGTTTTAATATGCTGTATTGCTTAGAGAGGGATAGTTATTAAATTAGACAAGAGTTTAATTGCTAACCACAATTTTGTTCATTAGAAAATGCGATTTATTTTTTGGGAGGGGGGGGGGGGGGGGTGAGAAATATTAAATTTTTTCACCATTGTTTCATAAAAAATATTTTTTGGTTTATGTTTCTTTACATTTTTGTAAAATAATTTCCAAATTTTACCCTATTATAAAGTATTTTAAATATAATATAGAAAAAATACCACGAAATTAATACCCAAGTATTTTGGGTATTTACCGTTACTTATAAATGCACAAGTACTTATCACTATAATTGTACTATAATTGCACTGTAATTAAAATTAAAATATTGAGAACTTACCAAGCATCAATCCCCTTCCACTGGAAACCCCTTTTACTGCTCAGCTGGTTATCATCTGCTTTCCCCTCCACACTCGATCCTCCAAAATTCCCAAGGCACGAACACTAAAAATGAAATGCAAGTGAGTGGTCATAGAGTACCATGCAAGACACTACAAGCCCTTTTGACTACAACGCAAGCTTCGAGGACTCTTCGAGGACTCTTCTAGTACCTACTCCTATGATTTACTACAAAACGGTGTAAACGTACCTGTATTCGTCCCCCCCCCCCACTCGGATTTAGGCTGGGTGTAGATAGTTAAAATCAAAATAATTTAAGGACACCAATTCTAATATGGGTCTTGGTTTATGTTAGTTTGAATTATCGTTGCACTAAAGCTACACGAGGGCTATTGCGACTAGCGTCGTAATTTAGAACCACAGTCAAATGACAAGCGGCCACCCGTGATGCCTGGGCCCGAACCTAGGACCTTCTGCAAGAAAGGCGAATCGATTGGGCTTTCCAGCTCAATATAGGTCTTGGTAAAATAAATTACTTAACTTCAAAATTTGATCGAAAGAATTTTAAAAAAATCGCAATTTTTAGTGAGATCCTGCATGTCATATTCACCCTATATTGAATACTTACTATATAAACAAGACAGAGTTTGGCCGGTTCGGTTTAGAAGGTATGAACTGCATTAAGACAATACAAGAAACTGTGGCAAGAATCTTCACGGTATAACAACGTTTATTGAAAACAGATAACTCGGAAAGATGACTAGATTTATCACAGGCAGAGGAACATAAATCCAAAGTTGGTATGAACTTGAGAAACAAAACAACAGCCAAGTTAACAAATCATCAACTTCTTATATACGCAGATAACAGTTACAATTGCAGCTCAAGGAACTTCCACGTGATGGCAGTAAGGTGGACATTCACGTGGGGCTTTCACGTGAAAGATTAAACATCCTCCGCCCCTGAAACTGCCGTTTCAAGAATTTCAAATTACTACAATAAAGAGAATCACAATTGAAGCACAATATTTAAGATAAAAAAATTATACAGGTAATTTTGCAAACCTTGTAACATTTCTTTTAAAAATACTCCGGCGGTTTTTAGAGTTACAACACGCACCAAACCATCCTTACCAGGGTGAAGATTAATTAACCCGCGCCAGTCTCCAATCGGCAGGTGGAGTATTGTCCTTCATCAAAAGAACCAGATTACCTACCTCCAAATTCTTACACTCACTCAGCCATTTTGGTCTTTGCTGCAAATTAGTTAAATATTCGTTGCTCCAACGACGCCAAAACTGTTGCAGCGTTCGTTGCATTAACTGCCAACGAGAAAGGTAACAAACCTTCCTGTCGGAATAATCAGGTTCTGGCAAAACTGAAAGGGGCCTGCCAATTAGAAAGTGGACTGGTGTTAAAGCACCAAAGTCATTGGAGTCTCCTGACATTTGTGAAATCGGCCGTGAATTGAGGCACGCTTCAATTTGAAATAAAAACTTTCAAACTCCTCGTAGGTGAAATGTAAATTGCCGACCACTCTCTTCAAATGATATTTCGTAGACTTAACACCTGCCTCCCAAAGACCACCCATGTGGGAGAAACCAGGGGATTAAAATGCCAGGAAACGCCAATGTCTGTCAAAAATAAGAAACCCTTTCAATAGTATTATTAGACAATAAAAACTTGCGAAATTCATCTAGCTTCCTTTTAGCGCCAACAAAATTTGAACCACAGTCATTATAAATGTCTTGACATTTACCCCGCCTAGAAATAAACCTCTTGAGGGCCGCAATGAAAGCATCCGTGGTGAGATCAGTTACCACGTCTAAATGAATAGCCTTTGTTACAAAACATATAAACAAAGCAATATAAACCTTAACGAGCCTATGACCTCGTCCCTTCGTGAGTTTGATATGAAAAAGACCGGCATTTTAATATGCTACTTTAGTTTTAATTTTTCTTAAATAAATTGTAAGAAATGAAATAGAATAAGAATTAAAACAGTGAATACGTATGAAGATTATATTAAAAAAAATGATTTTTTTCGATATAAAGATCGCTGTATTGTGAATCCAAGCAAAAAATGAAAGAGGAAGTTTAATATAGGAAATTCTTTCAAAAGTTTACTGCAAGCCACAGTAGTTAGAAGGCTGATCATATTGATTTTGTTCTTTAAATTAAAATAAAACTTGAAATTTGTTAGATTTTTCAAAATTCAGTCGCATTAAGATATTACTGTGTCAACTGTTGAAGAGCTGAGGACACTTGGGGCACGCTGATAAATATCGTTCGAATTGTTGTTGGGTTGATTGGGTCTTGAAGACTTAATTCAATTTTGAGGAGTTCATGATTTTGGGACAACGATAGTCACCCATTTAATTTTCCTGAAGAATTGAACATTCACTTCCAGCTTGGTGCAGGCCATTAACCTAGATTAATAATCCAGTGTCACCCTATAGTCTAAGAACTGTTGGCGATACTAATGTAAAGCTCGCAAACAGAAAAAAAAGTATCTTCCTTCATATCTTTAATAATTTATAGGAAATGAAATAGAATAAGAATGACATCAGTAAAGAATTATTATTTTTTCATGTTTCGAAACTTTATTTCACTCATTTTTCTATTTTCAGATATCTGTACAGATAATCCATGCAAAAACGGAGGAGTGTGTGAAATAGAGGGAGCCTCCTACAAGTGTACATGCAAACCGCCATTTTTAGGAAAAACTTGTGTAGAAGGTATTTAATGATTTTTATGCTACTTTAGTTTTAATGTTTCTTAGATAAATTGTAAGAAATAGAAATGGAATAAGAATTAAAACAGTGAATACGTATGAAGATTATATTAAAAAAATGATTTTTTTCAATATAAAGATCGCTGTATTGTGAATCCAAGCAAAAAATGAAAGAGGAAGTTTAATATAGGAAATTCTTTCAAAAGTTTACTGCAAGCCACAGTAGTTAGAAGGCTGATCATATTGATTTT
>JAFNEN010003624.1:0-11768 GCA_019343175.1 Oedothorax gibbosus
CAAAAGCGAGTATCTATAAAATAAAACAAACTTGCATCGGGGGAGAACCCGGCGCCGCGTGCAGAAGCATTTACCACTGAACCCGATGTGAAACAAAAAACTTTGACTCTTTGTGCTTGAGTTGGCAGAAAACCTGAGTATCTTAAATAAAACAATCTTGCTCGGCCGGAATCGAACCGGCCCCGCGTGCAGGCGACATTCTACCTGAACACCGATGCTGTAGACACGAAAACTTGCTTTGTGCTTTGAGGGGCAGCAAAACTGAAGTATCTAATATAAACAAAACCTGCATCGGGGAATCGAACCCGCGCCCGCGTGGCAGGCGAGCATTCTACACTGAACCACCGATGTGTAGACACGAAATAACTTTAGTTCTTGTGTGTGAGGGGAGCAAAAGGAGTACTATAAATAAACAAATCTTGCTCGCGGATTAACCCGGGCGCCGCGTGAGGCGAGCATTCTACCACTGAACCACCGTTGCAGGATACGGAATATACTTTGGTTCTTGTGCTGCTAGGGTGAAGCAAAAGTTGTCTTAAAATAAAACAAAATCTTGCTTCGGCTGGAATCGAAACCGGGCCGCCCGCGGCAGGCGAGCTTTAGGGCGCTTTTCATGAACGACACGACACGAAAATTCACTATCGCTTGGACGCATACATATTATGTATCGCTAGGTAGTCGCTTTTTCACTCCGATATCGTTCACTGAACGGGCGATTTCCGCTCATTTGTGTTCGTCTTTCTCCGTGAGCAGACGCATTTAAAAATGGCTCGTCACAATAAACTACATTATCAATTGCGCCCTTATATTTACTTTATTTAAGAAGAAGCGAGGTATTAAAAACGCTTCTGGTTCACGATATTTTAAAGCAGGGCATTCTGAAGGAGATTTTCACGTTCGATTGAAAGGCTCATAAGATCCTGCAAATTCTTCAATTATTTTAAATGAGCGTGGAAACTTCGATTGAACTTTCTAACATGACGATAAAAAATAAATTTTTAATTACAAGCTGAAATCATTTTTTTAAAATACAACCTTATTAAAACAGTTGCTAGTTAATTGTAAAAAAATTAAGAATTTTATATAAAAAAACATGCAATTTTTTAAAACTATTTAAAAACTAATTTTGTTAACTAGTCATAGATTTCAGCACCATTTTATTTACTTTCCGTCATGTCTACCCTCAACTAATTCGCAAAGAGACACAATATCAAATTTAAGAGCCATTTTTACGAAGTTTCAAAGAACGAAGTTTAAAAACAACAAACAGAAATGTCGCCACGATTAAGAAGGATTCGTGCGTACCCACGATATAACTGGCGATAACCGATATCGTCCGATTAGAACGGCATAATCGTTATCGTATCGGTTAGTGAAAGCGTCCCGGCTTCGCGTGTGTGTTTTGCGTTCCACGATATCGTGTTACTGAAATCATATACGATTTGTCGGTGTCGTGTCGGTCAATGAAAAAGCGCCCTACCCTGACCACCGTAATTACTAAACACGAATAAATTTGATTCTTTGTGCTTGAGGTGGACAAAAGGCCCCCCCCCCCCCCCCCCCCCCCCAAAAGCTGATGTATCTATTAAAATAAAACAAAATCTTGCATCGGCTGGGAGTAGAACCCGGGACGCCCGCGTGGCAGGAGAGCATTCTACCACTGAACCACCGATGATTGGCTAGGAAGACGGAAAAAACTTTGACTTCTTTGTGCTGTGAGGTGTGCAGCAAAACCTGAAGTATCTATGATAATAAAACAATCTCTGGCATCGGCCGGGAATCGAACCCGGGCCGCCCGCGTGGCAGGCGAGCATTCTACCACTGAACCACCGATGCTTGATTAGGACAACGGAATAAACTTTGACTTCTTTGTGCTGTTGAGGGTGGCAGCAAAAGCTGATGTATCTATTAAAATAAAACAAAATCCTGCATCGGCTGGGAATCGAACCCCGACCGCCCGCGTGGCAGGCGAGCATTCTACCACTGAACCACCGATGCCTGCTAAGCACAACGAAATTAACTTTGAGTTCTTTGTGCTGCTGAGGATGGAAGCAAAAGCTGATGTATCTATTAAAATAAAACAAAATCTTGCATCGGCTGGGAGTATAACCCGGGACGCCCGCGTGGCAGGCGAGCATTCTACCACTGAACCACCGATGCTTGGCTAGGACTACGGAATATACTTTGAGTTCTTTGTGCTGCTGAGGGTGGAAGCAAAAGCTGATGTATCTATTAAAATAAAACAAAATCTTGCTTCGGCTGGGAATCGAAACCGGGCCGCCCGCGTGGCAGGCGAGCATTCTACGGGCGCTTTTTCATTGAACGACACGACACCGATAAATCGTACACTATCGCTTGGGACGGCATACGATATTATCGTATCGTCTAGGTAGTCGCTTTTTCACTGCACCGATATCGTTCACTGAAACGGGCCGATTTTCCGCTCATTTTCGTGTTCGTCTTTCTCCGTGAGCAGACGCATTTAAAAAATGGCTCGTCACAATAAACTACATTATCATCAATTGCGCCTCTTATATTTACTTTATTTAAGAAGGAAAAGACGAGGTATTACAAAACGCTTCTGGGTTCACGATATTTTAAAAGCAGGGCATTCTGAAGGAGATTTTCACGTTCGATTTGAAAGGCTACATAAAGATCCTGCAAAATTCTTCAATTATTTTAGAATGAGCGTGGAAACTTTCGATTGAACTTTCTAACATGACGATAAAAAAAATTTTTAATTACAAGCTGAAATCAGTTTTTTAAAAAATACAACCTTATTAAAACAGTTGCTAGTTAATTGTAAAAAAATTAAGAATTTTATATAAAAAAACATGCAATTTTTTAAAACTATTTAAAAAAATAATTTTGTTAACTAGGTCATAGATTTCAGCACCATTTTATTTACTTTCCGTCATGTCTACCCTCAACTAATTCGCAAAGAGACACAATATCAAATTTAAGAGCCATTTTTACGAAGTTTTCAAAGAACGAAGTTTTCAAACAACAACAAACAGAAAATGTCGCCACGATTAAGAAGGATTCGTGCGTACCCACGATATAACGTGGCGGGTAACCGATATCGTCCGATTAGGAACGGCATAATCGTTTATCGTATCGGTTAGTGAAAAGCGTCCCGGCTTCGCGTGTGTGTTTTGCGTTCCACGATATCGTGTTACTGAAATCATATACGATTTGTCGGTGTCGTGTCGGTCAATGAAAAAGCGCCCTACCACTGAACCCACCGATAATTAACTAGGAACACGAAATAAACTTTGAGTTCTTTGTGCTGCTGAGGGTGGAAGCAAAAGTTTTATGTTTTCTTTAAAATAAAAAAAATCCTGCATCGGCTGGTATCGAACCCCCCCCCGCGTGGGGAGGCGAGCATTCTACCACTGAACCCCGATGCCTGTTTAACACAACGAAATTACTTTGAGTTTTTGTGTGCTGGGATGGAAGCAAAAGCTGAATGTATCTATTAAAATAAAAAAAAATCTTGCATCGGTGGGAGTAGAAACCCGGGACGCCCGCGTGGCAGGAGAGCATTTACCACTGAACCACCCCATGATTGGTAGGAAGACGGAAAAAACTTACTTTTTTTGTGCTGTGAGGTGTGCAGCAAAACCTGAAGTATCTATGATAATAAAACAATCTCTGGCATCGGCCGGGAATCGAACCCGGGCCGCCCGCGTTGGGAGGCGAGCATTCACCATTGAACCACCGATGCTTGATTAGGGCAACTGAAAAAACTTTGACTTCTTTGTGCTGTTGAGGGTGGCAGCAAAAGCTGAAGTACTATAATTATAAAACAAAATCCTCATCGGCTGGGAATCGAACCCCGACCGCCCGCGTGGCAGGCGGCATTCTACCACTGAACCACCGATGCCTGCTAAGCCCCAACGAAATTAACTTTGAGTTCTTTGTGCTGCTGAGGATGGAAGCAAAAGCTGATGTATCTATTAAAATAAAAACAAAATCTTGCATCGGCTGGGGGTATAACCCGGGACGCCCCCGTGGCAGGGGGCATTCTACCACTGAACCACCGATGCTTGGCTAGGGCTACGGAAAATACTTTGAGTTCTTTGTGCTGTGAGGGTGGAAGCAAAAGCTGATGTATCTATTAAAAAAAAACAAAATTTGCTTCGGCTGGGAATCGAAACCGGGCCGCCCGCGTGGCAGGCGGCATTCTACGGGCCGCTTTTTCATTGAACGACCGACACCGATAAATCGTACACTATCGCTTGGGACGGCATACGAATTATCGTATCGTCTAGGTTAGTCGCTTTTTTTCACTGCACCCATATCGTTCACTGAAACGGGCCGATTTCCGTCATTTTCGTGTTCGTCTTTCTCCGTGAGCAGACGCATTTAAAAAATGGCTCGTCACAATAAAAATACATTATCATCAATTGCGCCTCTTATATTTACTTTATTTAAGAAGGAAAAGACGAGGTATTACAAACGCTTCCCGGGGTTTACGATATTTTAAAAGCAGGGCATTCTGAAGGAGATTTTCACGTCGATTTGAAAGGCTACATAAAGATCCTGCAAAATTCTTCAATTATTTTAGAATGAGCGTGGAACTTTCGATTGAACTTTCTAATGACGATAAAAATAAATTTTTAATTACAAGCTGAAATCAGTTTTTTTAAAAATACAACCTTATTAAAACAGTTGCTAGTTAATTGTAAAAAAATTAAGAATTTTATAAAAAAAACATGCAATTTTTTAAAACTATTTAAAAACTAATTTTGTTAACTAGGTCATAGATTTCAGCACCATTTTATTTACTTTCCGTCATGTCTACCCTCAACTATTCGCAAAGAGACCAATATCAAATTTAAAGCCATTTTTACGAAGTTTTCAAAGAACGAAGTTTTCAACAACAACAACAGAAAATGTCGCCACGATTAAGAAGGATTCGTGCGTACCCACGATATAACGTGGCGATAACCGATATCGTCCGATTAGGAACGGCATAATCGTTATCGTATCGGTTAGTGAAAAGCGTCCCGGCTTCGCGTGTGTGTTTTGCGTTCCACGATATCGTGTTACTGAAATCATATACGATTTGTCGGTGTCGTGTCGGTCAATGAAAAAGCGCCCTACCACTGAACCACCGATAATTAACTAGGAACACGGAATAAACTTTGAGTTCTTTGTGCTGTTGAGGGTGGCAGCAAAAGCTGATGCATCTATTAAAATTAAACAAAATCTTGCATCGGCCGGGAATTGAACTCGGGCCGCCCGCGTGAGAGGCGAGCATTCTACCAGTGAACCACCGATGCCTAATTAGGACAACGGAATAAACTCTTTCTCTAGATCTTTGTGTTGAGGGTGGCAGCAAAAGCTGAAGTGCGTATAATAATAAAACAATGTCTTGCTTCGGCCGGGAATCGAAACCGGGCCGCCCGCGTGGCAGGCGAGCATTCTACCACTGAACCACCGATGCTTGATCAGGACTACGGAATATACTTTGAGTTCTTTGTGCTGCTGAGGGTGGAAGCAAAAGCTGATGTATCTATTAAAATAAAACAAAATCTTGCATCGGCTGGGAATCGAACCCGGGCCGCCCGCGTGGCAGGCGAGCATTCTACCACTGAACCACCGATGCCTAATTAGGACAACGGAATAAACTTTGACTTCTTTGTGCTGTTGAGGGGCAGCAAGAACTGAAGTATCTATAATAATAAAACAACCTTCTTGCATCGGCCGGGAATCGAACGCGGGCCGCCCGCGTGGCAGGCGAGCATTCTACCACTGAACCACCGATGCTTAATTAGGAAGACGGAATAAACTTTGACTTCTTTGTGCTGTTAAGGTTGGCAGCAAAACCTGAAGTATCTATAATAATAAAACAATCTCTTGCATCGGCCGGGAATCGAACCCGGGCCGCCCGCGTGGCAGGCGAGCATTCTACCACTGAACCACCGATGCTTGATTAGGACAACGGAATAAACTTTGAGATATTTGTGCTGTTGAGGTTGGCAGCAAAAGCTGAAGTACGTATAATAATAAAACAATATCTTGCGTCGGACGGGAATCGAACCCGGGCCGCCCGCGTGGCAGGCGAGCATTCTACCACTGAACCACCGATGCTTAACTAGCACAACGGAATAAACTTTGACTTCTTTGTGCTGTTGAGGTTGGCAGCAAAAGCTGAAGTATCTATAATAATAAAACAATATCTTGCATCGGCCGGGAATCGAACCAAGGCCGCCCGCGTGGCAGGCGAGCATTCTACCACTGAACCACCGATGCTTGATTAGGACTACGGAATATACTTTGACTTCTTTGTGCTGTTGAGGTTGGCAGCAAGAGCTGAAGTATCTATAACAATAAAACAATCTTCTTGGACCGGCCGGGAATCGAACGCGGGCCGCCCGCGTGGCAGGCGAGCATTCTACCACTGAACCACCGATGCCTGCTAAGCACAACGAAATTAACTTTGAGTTCTTTGTGCTGCTGAGGGTGGAAGCAAAAGCTGATGTATCTATTAAAATAAAACAAAATCTTGCATCGGCTGGGAATAGAACCCGGGCCGCCCGCGTGGCAGGCGAGCATTCTACCACTGAACCACCGATGCTTGATTAGGACAACGGAATAAACTTTGAGATATTTGTGCTGTTGAGGGTGGCAGCAAAAGCTGAAGTACGTATAATAATAAAACAATATCTTGCATCGGCCGGGAATCACCCCCGGGCCGCCCGCGTGGCAGGCGAGCATTCTACCACTGAACCACCGATGCTTGATCAGGACTACGGAATATACTTTGAGTTCTTTGTGCTGCTGATGGTGGAAGCAAAAATGATGTATCTATTAAAATAAAACAAAATCTTGCTTCGGCTGGGAATCGAAACCGGGCCGCCCGCGTGGCAGGCGAGCATTCTACCAATGAACCATCGATGCTTGATTAGGACTACGGAATATACTTTGAGTTCTTTGTGCTGTTGAGGGTGGCAGCAAAAGCCGATGTATCTATTAAAATTAAACAAAATCTTGCATCGGCCGGGAATTGAACTCGGGCCGCCCGCGTGGCAGGCGAGCATTCTACCACTGAACAACCGAAGCTTAACTAGGAAGACAGAATAAACTTTGACTTCTTTGTGCTGTTGAAGTGTGCAGCAAAAGCTGAAATATCTATAATAATAAATCAATATCTTGCATCGGCCGGTTACCGAACCCGGGCCGCCCGCGTGGCAGGCGAGCATTCTACCACTGAACCACCGACGCTTGATTCGGACAACGGAATAAACTTTGAGATCTTTGTGTTGAGGGTGGCAGCAAAAGCTGAAGTATCTATAATAATAAAACAATACCTTGCATCGGCCGGGAAACGAACCCGGGCCTCCATCGGGGCAGGCAAGCATTGTACCACTGAACCACCGATGCTTGCTAAGTACAACGGAATAAACTTTGACTTCTTTGTGCTGTTGAAGTTGGCAGAAAAATCTGATGTATCTTTTAAAATAAAAACAAAATCTTGCATCGGCCGGGAATCGATCCCGGGCCGCCCGCGTGGCAGGCGAGCATTCTTCAATTATTTTAATTCTTCTTTAATTCAAATTCTTCAATTATTTTAGAATGAGCGTGGAAACTTTCGATTGAACTTTCTAACATGACGATAAAAAAATAAATTTTTAATTACAAGCTGAAATCAGTTTTTTAAAAAATCCCAACCTTTTTAAAAAAACAGTTGCTAGTTAATTGTAAAAAAATTAAGAATTTTATATAAAAAAACATGCAATTTTTAAAAACTATTTAAAACTAATTTTGTTAACTAGGTCATAGATTTCAGCACCATTTTATTTACTTTCCGTCATGTCTACCCTCAACTAATTCGCAAAGAGACACAATATCAAATTTAAGAGCCATTTTTACGAAGTTTTCAAAGAACGAAGTTTTCAAACAACAACAAACAGAAAATGTCGCCACGATTAAGAAGGATTCGTGCGTACCCACGATATAACGTGGCGATAACCGATATCGTCCGATTAGGAAACGGCATAATCGTTACGTACGGTTAGTGAAAAGCGTCCCGGCTTCGCGTGTGTGTTTTTGCGTTCCACGATATGTGTTACTGAAACATATACGATTTGTCGGTGTCGTGTCGGGGCAATGAAAAAAAACGCCCTACCACGAACCCCGATAATTAAATAGGGGAAACCCGGGAATAAAAATTTGAGTTCTTTGTGCGTTGAGGTGGCAGCAAAAAGCTTTTTTTTTTTTTTTTTTTTTTTTTCATGGCGGTATATTTTGTATCTTTGCGTCCTTCGCGTGTGTGTTTTGCGTTTATTGTTTCATTCTTACGTTTTTTAACCACCGATTTAATATAAACGGAATAAACTTTTTCTTTGGTGTGTTGAGGGTGGCAGCAAAGCGATCTATTAAATTAAACACAATCTTGCATCGCCGGGAATTGAACTCGGCCGCCCGCGTGAAGGCGAGCATTCTACCACTGAACCACGATGCCTAATTAGGACAACGAATAATCTTTTCTAGATCTTTGTGTTGAGGGTGGGAGCAAAAGCTGAAGTGCGTATTTAATAATAAAACAAAAGTCTTGCTTCGGCCGGGAATCGAAACCCGGGCCGCCCCGCGTGGCAGGCGAGCATTCTACCACTGAACCACCGATGCTTAATCAGGTCTACGGAATATACTTTGAGTTCTTTGTGCTGCTGAGGGTGGAAGCAAAAGCTGATGTATTCTATTAAAATAAAACAAAATCTTGCTTCGGCTGGGAATCGAACCCGGGCCACCCGCGTGGCAGGCGAGCATTCTACCACTGAACCACCGAATGCCTAATTTAGGACAACGGAATAAACTTGACTTCTTTGTGCTGTTTGAGGGGCAGCAAGAACTGAAGTATCTATAATAATAAAACAACCTTCTTGCTCGGGCCGGGAATCGAACGCGGGCCGCCCGCGTGGCAGGGAGCATCTACCACTGAACCACCGATGCTTAATTAGGAAGACGGAATAAACGTTTGATTTTGTGTGTGTTAAGTTGGCAGCAAAACCTGAAGTATCTATAATAATAAAACAATCTCTTGCATCGGCCGGGAATCGAACCCGGGCCGCCCGCGTGGCAGGCGAGCATTCTACCACAGAACCACCCGATGCTTTGAATTAGGACAACGGAATAAACTTTGTAGATATTTGTGCTGTTGAGGTGGCAGCAAAAGCTGAAGTACGTATAATAATAAAACAATATCTTGCGTCGGACGGGAATCGAACCCGGGCCGCCCGCGTGGCAGGCGAGCATTCTACCACTGAAACCACCGATGCTTAACTAGCACAACGGAATAAAACTTTTGACTTCTTTGTGCTGTTGAGGTTGGCAGCAAAGCTGAAGTATCTATAATACTAAAACAATATCTTGCATCGGCCGGGAATCGAACCAAGGCCGCCCGCGTGGCAGGCGAGCATTCTACACTGAACCACCGATGCTTGATTAGGACTTACGGAATATTACTTTGACTTCTTGTTGTGCTGTTGAGGTTGGCAGCAAGAGCTGAAGTATCTATAACAAAAAACAATCTTCTTGGACCGGCCGGGAATCGAAACGGCGGGCCGCCCGCGTGGGCAGGCGAGCATTCTACCACTGAACCACCGATGCCTGCTAAGCACAACGAAATTAACTTTGAGTTTTTGTGCTGTGAGGGTGGAAGCAAAAGCTGATGTATCTATTAAAATAAAACAAATCTTTTTCATCGGCTGGGAATAGAAAACGGGCCGCCCGCGTGGCAGGCAGCATTCTAACCACCCGAACCCCCGGATGCTTATTAGGGCAACGAATAAACTTTTGGGGATATTTGTGCTGTTGAGGGGGGGCAGCAAAACTGAAGTAAAGTAAATAATAAAACAAATATCTTGAACGGCCGGGAAAACACCCCCGGGGGGGCCGCCCGGGGTTTGGGAGGGGGAGCATTTTACCAATTTAACCCACCGATGGGTTATCAGGAACGGAAAAATACTTTTAGTTCTTTGTGTGCGATGGGGAAGCAAAAATGATGTATCTATTAAAATAAACAAAATCTTGCTTTCGGGGTGGGAATCCGAAACCCCGGGGGCCCCCCCCGCTGGCAGGCGAGCATTTTACCAATGAACCATCGATTTCTTTGTTAGGACTACGGAAAATACTTTGAGGGTTTTTGGCTGTTGGGGGGTTTGGGAGCAAAAGCCTTTTATCTATTAAAATTAAACAAAATCTTGCATCGGCCGGAATTGAACCCCGGGGGGCCGCCCCCCGTGGCAGGGGGGAGCATTCTAACCACTGAACAACCGAAACTTAAACTAGGAAACAAATAAACTTTGGGCTTCTTTGTGCTGTTGAAGTGTGCAGCAAAAGCTGAAAATTTTCTATAATAATAAAAACAATTATTTGCATCCGGGGCCGGTTACCGAACCCCGGGCCGCCCCGCGGGCAGGCGAGCTTCTACCACTGAACCAACCCGGGGCGCTTTTGATTCGGACAACGGAATAAACTTTGAGATCTTTTTGTGTTTAGGGTGGCAACAAAAGCTGAAGTTCCTAATAATAAAAAAAATACCTTGCATCGGCCGGGGAAACGAACCCGGCCTCCATCGGGGCAGGCAAGCATTTTACCACCTTTACCACCGGATGCTTGGGTAAAGTACAAAAGGAATAAAACTTTGACCTTTCTTTGTGCTGTTGAATTTGGCAAAAAAAAATCTGAAAAGTACTTTTAAAAATAAAACAAAATCTTGCACGGCCGGGAAACGGGTCCCGGGGGCCGCCGCGTGGCAGGCGAGCATTTTTACCACTGAACCACAAATGCTTGTTCCGGAAAAAACGGAATTGACTTTGAAAATCTTTGGGGTTGAGGGTTGGAAGGCAAAAGCTGAAGTATTATAAATAATAAAACAATATCTTGGGACCCGGCGGAACAAAACCCCGGGGCTGCCCAGGTTTGCAGGCGGCATTCTACCACTAACCACCGATGCCTAATTAGGACAGCGGAATAAACTTTGACTTCTTTGTCTGTTGAGGGGCAAAAGAAAATGAAGTACTAAAATAATAAAACAACCTTCTTGCAAACGGCGGGAATCGAAAAGCGGGCCGCCCGGGGTGGCAGGCGGGGCATTTAAAAACCACGGAACCACCCATTGTTAATTAGGAAAAACGGAATACAACTTTTACTTCTTTGTGCTGGTTTAAGGTTGGCAGCAAAAACCTTTAAAAATATCCTATAATAATAAAAACAAAACTCTTGCCTCCGGCCGGGAATCGAACCCGGGCCGCCCGCGCGGCAGGCGAGCATTCTAACCCAAATGAAAAAAAAACCGATGCTTGTTTGGAAACGGAAAAAAACTTTTTAGATATTTTTTGCTGTTGAGGTTGGGCAAACAAAACTGAAGGGGAAGATAAAATAATTAAAAAAAATATTGGCGCGGACCGGGAAGCGAAACGGGGGCCGCCCGGGGTGGGCCAAGGGGGGGCATTCTACCTCTGATCCCACCGATGCTGTAAAATAGCACCCGGGATAAAAATTTGACTTTTTGTGCTGTTGGGGGGTTGGCCGCAAAAAACTGAAGTATCATTTAAAAATAAAACCAATCTTGCATAGGCCGGGAAGCGAACCAAGGCCGCCCGCGTGGCAGGCGAGCAATTCTACCCCGAACCAACCGATGTTGATTAGGAATACGGAATATACTTTGTCTTCTTTGTGGCTGTTGAGGGTTTGGCGCAAGAGCTGAAGTTCTATAACTAAACCCCTTTTTCTTGGACCCCCGGGCCCCGGGAATC
>JAFNEN010003625.1:0-10285 GCA_019343175.1 Oedothorax gibbosus
AAATTAAGTTCTATAGTATTTTTTTAAAGAAATTAACTTTAGATACAGTTGGTATTCGTATTATCCACAAAAACTGTATCTAAAGCTTAACTTCTTTGAACATACTAAAAGAATTTAAATTATTTTCATAACTTCTAAACCTAATTTTCTAATGAAAACCTAAAAAGTATCGATGTATTATCGATAAAATAATTTGCTGGATAAGGGTTAGCGCATGTGTTAGTCCTTTAAATATGCTAGGTAAAATATTATTCAATGTGAATGGTTCTTAACTAAATTCATTTGCATTTAATAACATTCTATATTTTCAACAGCAAAATTTACAATTCTGCAGTTCATATATTTTTTTTAAAGTTTTATTTTAAATATTTGTTACTTTTACGAAAAGAAACCCTCTCCCTATATCCAATAAAACTTATCAAAATCTATGCACTCATTACTTTTAGGGTCCCAATTTAGATTTTGCAGGTAAGAAATGGTGAAAAATGCATATTCTGTTACTACTTAGTACTTACTAAAAATTTTATATGTAAAATCTAAAATAGGAATTTTAATAGTTATGCTTATGAATTAACAGGCAGTTAGTGTCTAAAATAGTATATAATCTATTTAAATTGCGGTTAACGATGTTCTGAATTCGTTTACTTTTCTTTAATTAAATCAAGTAACTAAATAATAATTCCTTGATGATAAAATAAGCCTAATACTAAAGAAATATTGTTATTTGTATTTCGTACATTTTTTTTTACTGTTTGCATGAAATATTTATATTTCCAAATTTAAATAACATTTTAATGTCATTACACTATAAGTAATAGAGTGGATATTGTAATGTATTAACTATGAATTTTGCTTAAATACGCATACATGCAGTCAACAGAACCATCCCCCCCCCCCCCAATGAAGAAATCATGAAATAAACCCACAATACAGTCCTAGAGTGGTGACTGGCCGGAATTACGTCACATGAAACGTGTCAATTATTTTTTCAAATTATGAATTTAGTTTCTGAAGGTAATAGCAACAGAATAAAATAAACATATTCAATTTTAATTATTTTCGTAAAAGTTTATTTTAATTTTTTCAGTCGATGGCAACGGGAAAGGGAAAAAAATGATCACATTTGAGTGAAAGTGTGTAGTTTTTCAGAAAATTCGAATTTTCTCTAAAAAATTGAACACTTTGAGTTCCGAAAGTTCAAAAATCGTAACTTAAGTTACTACGCATTTGTGCCAAATTACAAGTCAAACAGATGTATATTTTATGAGTCTATAAAGAACACACAAACAAACAAAACACACAAAACATTTTTATTATTATAGATAAAGTTTCTCGTACGTTTAACGAAAGACAACAGTGAAAATATTGAATAAAAATTTATTTTGCATGCTATTTCAATGTAGATTTACATTTTTAGTTAATTAAATTGAAATATACATCTAATTAAAAAAAATTTTATCAAATTTGGGATGTAGCTAGCATGATTTTTTGCTTCAAAATGACGTATCCCACTTCTTATGAGACTTACGGTTCGTCCTGTGAAAGTGGGTGGCAGACGGACAGACAGATGGACTAAACTAAACGACTATAATACCTTCCCCTTTTTACTTATAAACTTAGTTTGGAAGCTAAAGGCTTAAAGAATCATTTTTCTCTTACAGGTTCAGAAAGTAAACAAAGAAAAAATGTCACGAAATGATGCAAAATAAAATTTCAAAGTTTCGAGAGACTGCTATCGAGTGGTTTTTCAAATGATCGGCATTGCACACAACCTTTCTCGAAAAAAATTATATTTTGTAATTCTTTATTCTGAGCACACTTTGTGGCATCAATAAAATTAAATTTTATTCATCTTCTTACTTTAGAAACAACTAGAAATATCTCTTCAATAGCAACTGATCGCAATTTGTGCTTAAAGCTATCCATATAGAAGGTATATAATATAAGAAGAGTCGCGGGGGCTGGGGAGCCCAGTCGGTTAGGCGCTTGCCTAGCATGTGAAAGGTCCCAGGTTCGGGTCCGGGCATCGCCAAAATAACTGCCGACCTATAAACGGCCCGTGCAGCCAAAAATGTCCGACGAATAATACCCCGTGTAAAGGGAGTGCACGTTAAAATACGCTCCAAAGTCCCAACACTGCGTACGATGTCTCCCTTAATGGTTGCGTTGGGTGCCAACTCAGGTGTCGGCTCGTCACTTGACTGTGGTTCTAAAATAAGACGCCCGTTGCCAATAGCCCTCGTGTAGCTCTAGTGCGACGATAATTCAAAACTAATACTAATACTAAGAAGAGTCGCTGTAACCATATTTACAAGTATAATAAACATGTTTTCTGCATGCCTTTCACGTGATTGAGGGTGATACAATCTTTGCACAATCATAAGGAAGGTATAGAAGAAGGGCCGTAGTAAGACTTCTAAACCAAAGAAAAAACGTAACTAATACCAGGAAGAGAGTTGGTGCAATTGGATGAATTGAATTAACTCGCATTTACAGCTACACCAAAGAGTTCTATAGTAGGGTAGAGACTGAACCTAGCAACAGCACCAGGACCAAAACGGAGACAATATAGGGTGGCATGTGGGGTCGATGGCCGAGTGGTTTGGATCGCAGGCCATAACGCTAGCAGCCCGCGCGCTGTAACAGGTGCGGGTTCGATTCCCGCCTTTGCCCTGGGCGTACTTCCTTTCTCAGTATCAAAATTATAAATTAACTAGCACTTTTGCCACTCTATTAGGGCAACGTAGTGAGCCATGGCTGCCGATGGCAGCTCAGAGGGGTCATTTCACTACCCTACTATAGAACTCTTGAGCTACACGAATGCTTTTGTTGACGAGTCCCGTTAATAGGGTATTGACTAAATTTTTTTTATTGGCTTAAAATATTCTTATGTCAAAAATATTAGACCCCCTATTTTTTCTTTTTTTCAAAAAAACCATAAAAAGGCAGAAAAATGAATTTTAAAATTAGGACGAAAAATCACTCCCGAAAACGCTTCCCGGCTGTCACGTGGTATCTGTAATGTCACTAGTGACTATAAACAAACTTTGAAACACCACATTGGAATCGATTTCAGGCAAATTTGAAATATCCACTTCTGTAAAAAGCCTTACATTATCTCAATATTTATTATTTCAAGAGTAAATTAGATTAAATCAAGTTTAATCAGAAAACAAAAAACATCAAGCCAGTTTGTTTATAGTTACTAGTGACGTCAGCCAAACCGACGTGTTGTGATCACGTGATGATCACGTGAAAAAAATGCATTTTTAAAATAATTTTTTTAATGATTTAAAGATTTATTTCGCAAAAAATATATATGCATTTGTTTTTTTTGACTTTCAACTTTAATTTAAATAATATTGGAAGTTTTTTGGCGATGCAGTCAAGTACCCTATTCGAACCATGCATGGTCAATAGCCAACTCCAGCTAGAATGAGTTATTTAAGGCTGTTTCTGTCTCGATGGCCTTGTAGCTTATTCCAATATAAACTTAACGAACTTTTTTTTTATCTAAGCTTATATTTACCAAAACGAAACCCACATATTTTTTTTTATATATTTCATTTTTTTAGATTTAAAAATTACAACTTAAAAGTAAATGGAAACCACAAGTTTTTTCAATCAGCTATAAATTATTTCAGTAACGTGGGGATTAGTTTACAATGAATTCGAAATAAATATCACAGTCTTCAAAGTAATCTTATCGCGATAAATAATACGAAGCACCCGTTACTTGACACAAAAATTGATCCCGACTCTTGACTATCTAAGGGCCTGATTATCATCTCGCGACGAATCGAAAACTATTATCCATAATGTTGGTCGTTAATTCTCCTTTCGTCGACAAACCAAAAACGAATGATTCTTAGCTCCTCTTTTTTCGAAAGTTATAGTTGAGTTAAATTTTAAAAAATATTATTGTGAAATAAATATTTTACCAGACACTTTTGCAAAAGTGTGTCTCATTTATCTGAATGTGTTATGTTTAATGCATAAACTCTTACATTATTTTAGTATTGAAAATATCTCGTTTAGCAAGAATTAATGTTCCACGTCAATCTTTTCCAATAGAAAGATCTTGCCTAAAATCTACCGAGAAAATTAGCATTTTATTTTATTTTCTATTAAAAATTATACCTAGGTTCAATATATTGATTTTTTTCATGAAAACAAAAAAATAAGTCAAATATTTTATAGCAATTAAACCCTGTTGTACTGTTGCACGGCATATTTTACTAGTATCCCCTTAACCCTTCCAATCCCTATGATTCCATTTGGAATAATCAAACTTGCGATTTTTTTTCACACTAAGTTAAACTCGCACTTATTTTAAATAAATTTTATTAAATTCTTCATGGATTTTTCTATGCATCATTAGATGAAAGAATCATGTCTTTTGAAGAATTAAATAATGCTTGTTGTAGTTAAATGAAAATATAAAAAACAAGGTAAATATAAAAATCACTCAAAAACAATTGTGTAAAATAAATTGCCCCTAAATTCTTCATGTTTCATTTTTAAATGTTTAAAATTTTAATTTTATCTATTTTTAACAAAAAAAGTTTCGAAAAATTATTGTTATAATTTATTCAAAAGTTACAATTCCAAATTCTCCTCCCCCCCCCCCCCCCCCCCCCTTAAATAAAATTTTTTTACATTTTTTTTATTTTTAAATTTTAAAATTTTTACTTTAAAAACTTAAGTTTTTTTTCCTGCTTTTCAGCATTTCATTTTAGATGCATAATTAGTATATTTCACAATTTTTAGATTTTTAGAATAAAAAATAAAAAGTTAGGCTTTAAAGGGTTAACTGACCACATCACTTAAACCGATTAAATCTCCTGAAATAATAAAAAAAATCTCAATGAAAACTTTTCTGAGACGAAAAGGATGACAATAACACCTTTGCTTTCTCTAAGTTCCTATGCAATAAAACCCTGTTTCCAATCAATGAAGTTGCGTATTAGTTAGTGTAATAAAGATTGTTTTAATCCGGAAACTGAAAATTCGAATATTTCAAGCCTAAACCAATCATGACGTTGCATTAGTTCATTGTTAAGAATCAGGGGCGCTGATGCATAAAATTGAACTTATGAAATGATTCTTAACGATAAAGGAAACACTTTAAATATTAAAAATGATTTTTTTACAATGTATAACCTTGAGTTTTCTATAAGAAAATTTTTTGGAAAACTTTTTTAAAAAAAATTGAATTTTTTGAAATTAGGATTTTGAAGTTTTTTGTTTTTATTTTTTTTTTTTTAATTGATCTTTATTTTTGGGGTTTTCCCCGCCTATCAAGGATGAAAAAAATTTTTTAGTGAAGTAAAAAAAAAATTTTTTCCAACCCGAAACCCTAAAAGTTTTTTACTGTTGCATAATTAAACGGAGGGAAAAGACAGTCGTTTACCACAAAATAACGCAAAATGTTTTTCTCTTTTTTTTAAAAGAGTTTACGCCATAGTGCATAAAAAAAAAAAGAAGAACTTGGAGGGGACCCTTCAAAAATTTCCCCCCCCCTACCACCATTTTCCCAAAAAATTAAAAAAAAATTTAAAACTTTGACACTGAAAAAGGGTGGTTTAAACTGAATCGATCCCTTTTTTTTTAAAAAAAAGTTTTTGTTATGATTGGACAATTTTTTGCGCAAAAATTCTTATTCCATAATTCCATTCCGATTAGGGGGCAATTTATTAAAAAAATTTTAAAATTTTATCTTTTACCCTTTTTTTTAAAAATTTTTTTAAAAAATATAGTCTCGAAATTTGTTTTCCTTTCGTAAGGGTTTTTTTTTTTTTAAAATTTTTAAAAATCACACCCATAGCGTTTTTTTCTTAAAAGGGAAAGGTTTTTTAAAACTTTTAAAAATTTTTATGTTAAAGTGTCACAAATAGCAATGAAAAAAGTAGGAAAAAAATGCAGTTCTGGGCCAGTGGAGGAGCAGGAGCCAGCTCCTCCCCCGGAAGTTTTAACAAAACCGGGGATGTAACGTTACCGGATGGGATTGATTGTTTTTGTTGCTGACAGTTGAGGTTTTTTTGCTGTGAAAAATTAAATATGTCGAGTGAACCCATGACAATTTTTTAGAAATAACTAATTTTAAAAAGATTTTCAAAACTTAGAAATTTTTTATTCTTAAGGGGGAGAAAGGGGTGTTAAAAATTTTTAAGTGGGAAACTTAAAAAAAAATTTCCTTAGGGGAAAGGATTTTTTTTTTTTTAAATGTATTTCAAATTTTTTGTTTTTTTTTAATCTATGGACGTGGAAAACAAACGGGAATTTCTTTCAAATTTTTTTTAAGAAAAAAAAAAAAATTTTTAAACTTTTTCACAATTTGAAGGGGGCACTTTATTATTTTAAAGTATTTCAAATCTATAGTTTTTTTTTTTAATTTTTAATCTACCCTTGAAAAAAAAATTACCCCCCCCGGAAAAAATTTTTTAATGTTCCCCCTTATATTGTAAATTTGGGGGTTTAAACTTAAATATATATTTTAAAAATTTTTAACTTTTTTAAATTTTTTAAACTTGGGGTCTCAAAAGTGAATTTTTTTAAAGATAGTTTTAAATACGTTGGCTAAAATTTTAAAAGGGGCTAGAAAAAAAAAATTTTGTAAAACACTAGAACAGTTTTTTTTTATTTTCTTAATTGTAAATTAAGTTTAAAACTTTAAAATTTTTTTTAAAAAAGAATTTTTTTACCCTGCCCCCCGGCCAAAATTTTAAAAGGTAAAAAGCCATTCCCCGGGGGCGGGCTGGCTCCTCGCCCCTCCACGGGCGAGAACTTCTTTTTTTCCCCAACTATATATTTTGAAAATATATCTTTTTTTGTTTTTATTATCATGACAAAAATACTTTAAAAAGAAACTACTTTTTTTAATGCCCTTTATAAATATTGGGTTTTTTATTTTTAAAAAAAATTTACCGAAATACGAAAAAAAAAAAGAAATATCCCTGTCGAAATTTTTTTCATTTAAAACGGAAATTTTTAAAAAATTTTTTTAAAAAACCTTTTCTGAAAACGTCATTCCGGGGGAAATAACTACGTCCTTCAATGTCCCCGTAGACTGTTTCAAATTTTTTTCCCGCAACTTTCCGGGGGGAAAAAAAGTAAAAATTTAAATTTGATTTTTTTAACAAAAGCACTTTTAAGTCCTCGATTGGTAACGCATACAATAGAAATATATAATTTTTTTTTTTTTATCAAATGATAGTTTTTTTAAAAAATGAAGAAGCCAAAAGGGTTTTTCCGTGAGACAAAAGTGAAAAAATAAAAGAAATTTTTAAAAATTTTGGGGCAAAAACGGCAACCTTGCAAAAATTTTATTTGTTCCGAAAAACGATTTTCCTTACCAATTCGTAAAAAGTGTTGAGCTTGAAAAAAATTTTTGCTTTTTTGGGTTTTTTAATTTATGATTGATAAAAATTTGATTTTGTGTCGATTCGAATTCCTCACACATCCCCTTTTAAATTTTCCCCCTTTTTTTAATATTTCCCTTAAAAATTAATGCTGAAAATTTTCAAAAAAAATTTTTTGCAAAACCCAACCCCTTAACTTTTTTAAATCGAAAAAACTATGAGTAATACTTTTTAAATTTAGTGTAATTATCCCCTGTAATTTGCTACGTTGCTAAAAAAGGAACCTACATAAAATTTCACAATTCGAATTTGTGTTTGTTTTACAATTTTTTTTATGCTTTTTTTCCCTTTTTAAATTATAATTTTTAAAAAGGAAAAACATTTTTTATTTTGTCATGTCTTGTCATTTTTTGTTTTTTTTTTGCTATGCGGATGAAGGAATTGGGCATGGGGGGCGGATTTAATTCATTAAATAGGTCTGACATTTCATAAAAAAATATTTTGAATTTTTTTAATTTTTTTTTTATTTTCAAAGCAAATTATTTTTGGAAATCCCAAAACTGTGGGGCGATATTAAAAATAAAAAAAATTTCTGAATAAGATTTGTTCACCTTGTCCTGCATTTAAAAAAAATAGGAAAGATTTTTTTTTTATAAATAGTTTTAATCTTTAAAATTTGGATTTAAAATTTAGTTTCAGATTATTTTTAAAAAAAAAACAATTCCCAGCCTTCCCTATTTTTTTTTTACAAAAAATTTACTTAATTTGAGTTTTAAAAATTTTCCCAAAAAAAACCTACTGATACGTATCTAAAAAAAGAATCAACAATAACCTGTTTTTGTTATCCCCAATACCTGTTTTTTTTTCCCGCGCAAAAAAAAGGGAAAACCAAAAACCAGTATTAAAAAAATCGAAAACTCTAAAAAAAACCCTTTTTAATAGGGGGCTTAAATAAAAAAAGAAATGCAAGTTTACGATTTTTTTTTTTCCATTTTTTAAAAAGGATAGTAAAATAGAAAAACAGGGAAAAAACTTTAAAGCAATGTGCAAAAACGAAAAAAGCATTACGTGCAAAAAAAACACATATTATTCCAATTGTGTAATGCATAACAAAAGATTAAAAAAAATTAGTTTTGTTTTTTCCCCAAAAACAATTTGTATAAATTTTTTTGCCCCCCGAAAATAGAATCCGTCTTTGCTTCAAAAACCAAAGACCGGGGAAAAGCGGGTTGGAAAATCGGGGCTAACAGAATTTTTTTAAATTTTTTTTGATTATAAAAAAATAAAAAATAAAAAAGACTTTTATTTTTAAAGGTGATTCAGTTTTTTTGTTCCCAAAAGGGGTTAGGTTTAGCTTATAAAAAAAGACTATAAAAAAGATTAAAGGGAAACTTAAATCTATATCTTTTTGAAAACCCAAAAATTGTGTTCCGATTCGTTTTTTTTTCCCTAAAAATCCATGTTAAAGGAACAAAAAAATTTGAAGCTGATTTGGGTTTTATCATTAAAAAATGCGTATATAACGAGAAAACGACTTAAGGGTATTACGGAAAAATTTTTCCTTTAAAAATTCTTTTCAAAGTTGGGGGTAAACCAAGTGAAGTTTAAAAAGTTATAAACCCAAATTAGACGGTGTGTGTCGTAAAACTTAAAAAAAAAAAATCCCAAGTATAATTTTGGGTGCCCTGAAAAAAGCTCCTTGTTTTTTTTTTTTAAAAAAGAGGTTTTTGTAACAGAATGGGGTCTCTTGCCCGTTCCACAAAAAATTTTTTTTCAACGGACAAAAAGCGCCAAAAAGTAGATTCTATATTTTTTTAAACTTTTCCCCACACAATTTTTGGTGTTTCTTATTTCCTTTTGAAAATTTAATAATTATTTTTATTGTTTTAAATTTTTTTTTATTTTCAAAGAAAAAAAATTAATATTTCCCCGTTTTAAATAGAAGCAAAACATTTCATAAAAATACAAAAGGTTTGTTTAACATTTTGTAAAAAAAAAAAAATCGCATTCGAGCGCTGATTAAAAAAAACCCCAAAGAGCTTTTTAACACTTTGAAAAAAAACAAAAAGCCAATGAAATCGCGTATCGAGGATGACATCATAAAAAATTTTTTTAAAAAGCTCTTTTTAGAAATATATTTGACATCATTTCAAACTGATTTATGTCGCAAAAAAAATTTCGTTTAATTTATTTTTTTTAAAAAAAAAATTTCCCCCGAGCGATTGTTTTTGGAAAAGGGAATGTGATTTAATCTAAAAAAAAGGTGTCTTGTGCTTTTTTTAAAATTGCAAAAAATTTTTGAGTTTTTTAATAATTGAAATACTTCGAATTTTTTAAATTTTTTTTGATATTTTAATTTTTCAATTTGAGCTCTGAAATTTTTTTTACGTAAAAAACTTCGGGGCCCAGCATTTTAGTTTGGGTAGAAAGTGGGTGACCGACGGGGGATACGGTGAAGTTTAAGTTCCCCTTTTTTGTTTTAAACTAGTGGGACGCAAATTGGGGGAAAGTTGGGATCAAGAAATTCTTGGGGACTTTTTTAAAGTATAGTTTTTTCAAAAATTTTTGGTAGTCAAACAAAATATCTAGCCCCATTAATTTTTTTTTTCGACTATATAACAAATTTCCAAAATAAATTTTTTTAAAACAGGGAATTTTTTTTAGGGGGTTCTGTAAATGAACAAGAAGTTATAAAGAAAAAAAAAAACCACTTTCCGTTACTTAAATACTTACTGAATTCTAACGGGAAAAAAATAGGTTTTTTTAAAAGTAAATTCATCAACAGCCGTTTTACACAATTTAAATATTGAAAAAAAAAAAGAAACCAGCACCGCTAAAAAATTTAAAAATTCTAAAAGCCAAAAACATATTTTCCAATTATTTTCCCAAAAAATTAAATTTTTACGTCGCTCCCCGATTTATTT
>JAFNEN010003626.1:0-10633 GCA_019343175.1 Oedothorax gibbosus
GGATCCCCATTTAAAAAATTAAAAATTTTACTTTTAATTGCAAAGGGGTTTTTTTTAAATTTTCAGAAAATTTTTGTTTTAAATAAGATGGCATATTTTTTTTTTAAAATAAAGTTTTTTTTTTTTTTTTAATTTATAAATAAATATTGGAAAACAATTAGTAAAAAAATTCAGATTGATATAAAAAAATGTTTTACGGGGGAAAATTTGGTATTATTAAATTTTTTTTCTATTTAATATAATTTTCCCCTCGGGATTATATTTGAAAATATTTTTAAAAAATGAGGTTGACCATTAGGGGTGTTATGTTATGGTTTTAGTTAGTTTATTTAAAAATTATCGCCCGCCTGGGTTTTTGGCGAGGGGCCGTCGTTTTTTAAAAACCCCACAGTAAGGGTTATGGTTGGGTTTATTTTTGCTTTTTATAAAAAAAGCAACCGGGGTTTTTTTTTGCATACAATTATGCTTTTTTTAATTTACATTTCTTATTTTTAATGAAAAGGGTTTTTTTTGGAGTAGTTTCATTACTTTTGTTTTTTTTAAAAATTTAAAATTTTCTTCGTAAACAAAAAAATCATGCGGGATTTTTAATAATTTAATTTAATTTGCAAAAAAAATTTTTAAAGGGAAAAATATTGATTTTGGCTCTTGGGTTTTTGGGGAAATTATAGCGGGAATGGGGTCTTTAGGATTTTTTTTTTTCGAATATGTATAATATGGGAAAAGAAGCGATTGTTTAATGGTATTTGTTGGGAACCTAGTTGTTTTCCTATTAGAATATAAAAAAAATTTAATTTAAAAGTAACGGGAAAGTAGGCTATTTTATTTTTAAAAGGGAACTTTTTTAAGTTGAAAAATTTAGGTTTTACTGAAAATCAAAATTGCGTATTTTAAAATATGTTTTTTTTTTGTATTTAAAAATTTAAATCTATATTTCGAAGAATGATTTTAAAAGGGTTGAATGAGGAATTTTTATAAGAGAAAAAGTTAGTTAGATAAAGTTATGGGGGGGTTTTTTGCATCCCCTAATTTTTGATTTTTTTTTTTTTTCAACTACAGCGTTTTTTTTATTTAGGGGAAAATTTTAAACAAGATAAATTTTTTCCCGTAAATACAAAAAATTTGAAAATTCATCCCTTAACTTTTAATTAAAAAAATTTTATTTTTGTAAAATGGTTCCAAATACAGTAGGGGCCCCCGGGGGTTTTTTTTTTCCCCGGGGGAAAACGTTTTCCACCCTTCATTTAAAAATGATTTTTTTGGGGGGCTCCATCTTTTTTTTGGTTTTATGGGAAAAACCCCCTACTCAATCACAAATATCTTTGTTCAGTTATTTTAAAAATATTTTTTTTTAAAGGGGCTGTTTAATATTTTTTTTAAAAGTTGTGTAATTTTTTATGTTTTCATTCCCCCAAAAATTTAAAAACGCACTTTCTTTTAACTTACGTTTTTTTTTTTGGGGTTTTTTAAAAAAAGGGTGGTTTTATCCACATAAATTCGTTTTTTTTAAAAAAAATAACAAAAAACCTTTTTTTCGAAAAGAATTTTTTAAGAAAAAATTGGGGGGAGGGGCGGGTTTTAAAAAAACTTCCGGGGAAAAAATTCCCAAACCCATGTATTGTAAAAAACGTTCCTAACCTTTATAATATTCCATAAAAAAAATTTTTTTTTTTTAATGTAGACCAACAATCCAATCATAAGCTCAAAGGAAAAATTTTTTTTTCGTTTTAAAAATTGGCTATATATTTTTAAAAAAGAAAAGGGGAAAAAATTCTAAAAATTTTGAAGCGACATCCCGTTCTTAAAAAATGCCAAAAAAGGTTTTGTAGCTAAAAAACATTAAAAAATTTAAAACTCCCATTACTTTTCGTAAAAAATTTTAAACCCCCAAAAAATTAAATATAAAAAAAAAAAATTTTTAAGTAAATGCTGGCTGAAAAAAAAAGGATAAAATTTTCAAAAACTTCATTTTTTTTTTTTTTTCTTTTCTTTGGGAAAATTTTTTAAAACCACCTAGAAAAATTTAACACTATAGTTAGAGAAAAAGGAATTACGAAAATTTCTTAATTTAAAAGTGATAAAGGGGCATATCCCCCTTTAAAATAACAATTTTGTGTAGAAAAATTTTGTTTCCTTTTTTTAAAATTTTAAACCTACATTCGGGGGATAATTTTTTGGGGGCCTATTTAAATTTTTTTAAAAAAAACTAAAAAAAAAAAAAATGATTTTTTTAAATTGATACATTTTTTCAAGAATAGTAAAAAATTTGGGCCCTCCATTTTGGCAGTTAGAAGCAAAAAGACCTATATTAAATCCCAAGAAAAATTTTTTTTTGGTGTTGTAATATAAAATTTTTTTCAGCTGTTTTTATGATTTTTTCAAAATTGCGTAAATTGTTAGTCTTATTTTTTAACCCCAAAAAAATTCACTTTCTTTTTTAAAAAACAGGTTTTTTTTTGTTATAATAAAGGTGGTTTTTCTCCTATTTAAAAAAGTATTTGTTTTCAAAATAAAATAAAAACCCAACAAAAATTTAAAAAAAAAAGGGACACGATACTGTTTTTCCAAAAAACAAATAAGAAACAAAAATGTTGTTTTTTGATTAGATATCAGTTTCCCAAGAAAAAAAGAACAAAAGTTTGTTCTTGAAAATTTTGGGGGATTCATCATTTTTCCTTCCAAATTTTAAAAACCACCCTTGGGTTCTCCTACTAACAAAAAGCGTGTGTACCCGAATCCCACAGCAAAAACCCCAAAAAAAGTCCTTGGTTTGCCCAAAACCCCCAAATTTTTTTTTGTCGCCGTGGAACTTCCCCCTTTTAGGTGGGGCATTAGGTTGAGGCTTTTTTTTTTGGGGGAGTGGCCACAACCAATAGCTCGGGAAAAGGGGCTGGGGGGCCCTTGATAAATCTGCCCTTTTTTTGCTATTGTTAGTGGATAACTTCCATAAAAAAATTTTACAGCTTGACCCCCGGTGGGCAATTTCTTTTTCCCAAAAAAAACTTAGAATGGAGTGTCAATAGATTGATTTACGTTGGTGGGGGTTTTAAAAAAATTTTATTTAAGGGTTTTTTCTACCCTAAAAGATTTTTTGTTCCTTCAAAAACCCCCCAAAAAGTGGCAACTTGGGGGCGGGGCCACGGGTAAAAAACCCAACCCCCCAATACGTTAGTGGAAAAAGGGGGATACGCCCCCCCCCTTTCCCCCAAGCTCTCCCCAAAAAATGGTGTCCTGTTTTTTTTAAAGTCTCAAAAGACCCCCCCCAGGGGGAATTCCCCCCCCAAAACCCCGTCTCCTACAGAGGAGAGGATAAAACTCAGAACAGTCGCGGAAACCACGGGGGTCCCCAAGGGGTCAGATGTCACCCTTGTCGTATTTGGTTTTCTCCTAACCCCCCTATAGAAACGCTCTGAGCCTGGGGCGTAACCCTTTTTTTTTTTTTTCTTTTATGAAAAATTTTGGAAAGCTTGTTTCAAAAGTAATTGTATACCCTTTTTTCTTTTAAAATATTTTTAGTTTCAATTACTTTTGGGAAATTTTGTTAGTTTGTATTAGTTTTTTATTTTTTAAATGTTTCCCAAAAAAAAGAAATTTAAACTTATCTTTCCCCTAATTTTATCTTTTTAAAAAACCCTTTTTTAAAAATTAGAAGCTTAAAATTTATTCGGTACAATAAATCGGGTGATTTAAAATGGGGTTGTTTCACGTCGGGCAAAAAGTCCCACGGTCGTTTAAATTTTTGTTGTTGTCTGGAACTACTTTTTTTTTTGGTATCAAAATGAATTTCTAAGCAGTCCCCGGATTTAAAGACCCGGGGCCCCCTAGGCACTTGACATTGGGGCCCCCCACCATCGAAGTTGGAAATTTAGCAAATTAAATACACTAGCAAAAAACATAAAATTTAAACGATTTTAAAAAAACCATCAGAATATCCCGTATATTAGTTAGGGGACGGGGCTAGTTTTCCCTGGGTAAGTTTTCCACCAGGCCTTATAAAAGAAAAAAAAAAAAATGAGCTTTAGGAGACGCCAAATGGCTGCTTGGTTTTTATGAAACCCCCCGTTTTATGTCACGCACAAGAATTTTTGCTCAGTTGTGTTGTAATTTTTTGTTACACTGTTTTTGAAATTTTTCAACGTTGGGGAATTTCTATGCGCACATTCAAACTAACCAAAAGTACTTTTTTTAAACTTACAGTTTCATTTGGCGTATTCAAAAAGGTGGCTCTTCTTTTCTACAAACCCTTTAACCTATACATTCTTTCAAAATTATTAAAATTTAAATATTTCGTCGGTACTATTAAATTTCAAAATAGACGGGGGGGCATTTTTCCAAAATGCCTTGTAGAAAAGCGTGTCTTCAACCTTAAAAATTAAGCTGAAAAAAACTTTGTAAATTAGCTAATTTGTAATAAGTTTAAACCCAAAATTATTTTTTTGTATGAACACGTAATGTAAAAAAAGTTTTGCTCTAGATTCAAAAATTAGTTTTTTTTATCAACTCAGTTTTTTGCATATGGTAGTGCATGATGTTTTTAAGGATCATGCACTTTTTTTTATTAAAAATTTTTTTTAATTAAAATTGATTTTTAAATTAATTTTCTATTGTAAATGCATTTTTTTAAACTATATTAAGAGACTAGCCAAAAGATAAATATACAAGTTTTAAAGTTGTAAATTCACTAAAATGAAAAATGAGGGACGCAAAATAAAAATTTCTATAAATGGTGGTGCAAACTTATACAATTCGCAGCCTTTTACATAAAAAATAAGAAAAAGTTTTATCCCTTTTAATAAAAGAAATAATGATTACAATAAAATGATGGTTAAAAAAGTCAAAATTAATTCTGCATTTCAAGGCCAGATTCCCCAAACCCGTTTTTTCAGGGAGGTTGTCCGTGTACCTGTTATCAAACAGAAATTTTAGGGGCTTTTCTTATTTAGATCCTTTTTTAGTAATAAATCAACTTAGGTTGAGATGTTACATTTCATTGTTTCTCAATGAGGAAGTAAGCAAATTTTATCCACTAGTTTTTGTGATTTGCATCTGTTATATTACTGATGAAAGAAATATGCTCAAACAAAATTTTTTGCTTGGAGATAGGAAAGGAAAAACAAAAACAAATAGCTAGTTTTTTGATTCGACAGTTTATTTAAATAAAAAAAGCCATGATACGTATTTAAATTTCGCTAATTTTCTCAATTTTGAAAAATTGGGTATTCCCCCCAGTTGGACAAAGATTACTAAAATTTTTCCCGAATCAAACATAAGGTATGGGGTTTTTTATAATAAATTAAACATAACCCATCTGAAAAATTTTCGAAATTAATAATGCTTAAAAGTCTTACTGCAAAAAAGGGTACCATCACAGAAATATAAACAAAACACTAAGTTGGGTTTTTTTTAAATGACAAAAACATGTTATTTTTGCACAGTGTGAAAAAATAAAAACTTTTTTTTTAAATAGGGATTTTTATTTCACGACGAGTGAAATAATTAACACGTGTTTATAAAAGTTTTTCTTTTCACACTTCCTATTATACACTATTTTTTATAATTACGTGAAACAAATCAATCCAAAACAAATCAACCCAAAATTTAAAAAAGATTCCAACAAAGAGCTAGTATTTTACGATATTTTTTTTTTAATTTTAGAATTATTCTAAAAAACTAATATACTATTTTAAACTTTATAACTAACTTTTAACTTAATTTTAGAATTTATTTTAGAATTATTCCCAAAAATTTCAAAAATATCGGGAAAAAATACTAGCTTCATTTTTGGGGGGAAACTTTTTAGTGACTTTTAAAAACCTTTCTGTTTTTTTTGGTTTGTCATTTTTGAATTTAAAGGTATTTTTTGTAGTAATTTTTTTCTCTCTAAAAATGGCAGCAACATTGGCAATTTATGCCCACCCAATTTTTGGGCCCCCATGCCCCGTCCCCGTCGTTAGCATTGGAGGTCACGTGACCAGCCAATCTAATTTCTTTAATTTTTGATTTTATGGGATCGATAAATCTCTGGAACTACAAAAAGCAAACAATTTTTTTTAAATTTAAAAGGTCCCCCCCCTTTTGAACATGTATACTGGGGGCAAAAAAAAAAATAATAATAAAATTCACGCGCATAATATTTTATAAATAAAGCAGATCATAAATTTCTGGGTTTTATGATATTATGAAATAGAAATTTTACTTGAATTTTTGGCATCTCATGAAAGATGAAAAAAAGTACTTTTTTCACTGCTTTGGGTGAAAAAAAGTATTTTTTATCATGTTTCAAAAAAGTTTAACTTTTCGAAAGCGTTGATATTAAAATTATAGTGTAAACTGGGATTTTTCACGCAATTATAAAAAAAAATTTATTCGATTTAGCATATAATTATTTAAAAGCAGCAGCGTTTTTCAATAACGCTGAGGCAGCGAAGAAGAAAGAGAATTGAAACTTTACAACTGAATTCTAAAATAGGAATGGCGATGTACAATTTACGGAAGAACTAAAAGTTTTCCATTTTTCTAGGACCAATCAACATCAAATTCTGATAAAAAATAGTCTAAATACATTTGCAGGTAGTTAGTTTTCTACTTTTAGAACCTCCGAATTGAAAACACATCACTTTTTACGAGGTGATTGCCAGACAGATCTTAAACCCTCCTTTCAAAGGAAAGCGCTAATCACCTCAGTTGTACCAAACATGGTATAAAAATTACTCAAGTAACCCCAGCATTTTGGGCCCAAAAATAACTAGTAGAAGCCTAATAATTACAAACTCGTGAAAAATAATGAGAGTTATACGTACTTTTCTGATTTCAAAATTTAGACTATTAGGGGGTAAGTTTTTACTAGCAAGAGCTTAGTTTTGCCATATGTTTTCCTCCCTCTTCAAGAAACGCATAAATGCAGTTACACAAATAGTTGTAGCAATTATTTACTTAAAATTTGTGTAGATGTACTTTCGAGTTTTTGGTCATTATTTTGATGCATTTTAAAGGGGAAATAAAAAGAGCCCGGGCCCCTTTAGCAACGTCTTCACAAGTAGTAAAATACTTTCTGAATAATTTTTATCATTTAGTTGAATTCCCAAAAAAAATGAGGGTTTTTTAATGCGAAAAAAAAAAGATTATGGGGACTTATATTATGTACTATTGAAAACAGGAAAAGAAAAATAATGATCGGTTTTTGACTTAGGTGGCGTAGTTTTTCAGAAAATTCATTTTTTTTTAAATAAAACTTTTGGTACCTAAGTAAAAAAATCATAACTTGTATGAACTACGCATTTATGCAAGTTACGAGTAAAAACAAATGTCTAGTTTATGAGTTTATAAGAAACCCCCACATAAACACACAAAACTTCATTTTTATTATTAAAAATTTTGGGCATTTTGTTTTCTATCGTAAAACAAATGGAAATAGGGTTTAAAGTATTGAAAGAGTCAGTAAAGTCTTTAGTAGTGCAAGTATTTTAATATAAAGTGTGATTTTTAAAAAAAAAATTTCAAATTTGTTTCTACATATTTTTTCAAACTTGTATTAAAAATTTAGGTCAATTTATATTAAAAAATGACTTCATGAGAAATTTTTTTAAAATTTTATGGAAAAAATTTTTAAAATTAAAAATTAAAAAAAAGTAAAAGAATTTTTTTTGAAACTAAAAACCTGAAATATTTTTCAGATTAAACGATTTTAAAAAAATCTTTATAATGGCCCCAAAATTATAACACAGAGTCAGTACAATAGCTAAGGCTTACTTAAAAACAAATCATGGTGGACTTTTAAAAAAACCAAATAAAACTTATGAGCTCAGTGGAACGACACCTCCCCAATCACAGATTTGAAAATAAGCATTTTTTAACAGCAAGCAAAAAAAAAAAACACATGCAATCTAACAAAAAAGGAAAAACCAAACTTCTTTCAAATTCTTTCTTTTGAAAAACAACCCCTAATAGATAACAACCCCCAAGAAAGGACCCCCAAGTGCGCTCCCCAACACGATGTTTTGACCTCTGACCCCGAAAATTGCCTAAAAGCGTGGCCTGTGTGGGGGCGTGTTTCACCCAAAATTCTCACACTTACCTTTATAGTTTCGTAAAACCCTTACTTAAAAAAATTAAATTTCTTTAAAGATATTGTATTAGATAAAAAAATGTTGGGAAAATTTTTTTCCAGCAGAAAATTTTCGGGTTTTTCACCTTTTAACTAAATTTAAAAATTTCCCCTGAAAAAAAAATTACAATTTTAAAAAAAGTAAAATAACTTTTTAAAAAAAGTAGTCTTAAGAACCACAATTTAATTGGAGTTTTATGAATTAAAAAAAATCGCATCAAAAAATTCCGTAATTTTTTATTGCTTTTCATCGGAAAAAAAATCTTTTTCCCCCTAGACTTAGGGATTAGCCAGCCGATCGAGGTAGGACGGGGAATAGGGGTGTCCGATCCCCTTAAAAGGAAAATCAATTAGGAAGGGCATTTTAAATGGTTCAAATAAATATTTTTGACATAAGTTTAGTTTTTTAAAATAGAATGAAAAACTTAAAACGATTTTAGTGTTTTAAATTACCAATGAACGAATACATGTAAATGTTTAAAAGTACTATTTAAAATACAAATTTGAGATACAGAAGAAAAAAACTTTCATAATTTGGATCAAATAAAAAAAAAAAGAAAAAACTTTTATTTTCCTTGAATATGGAAATTTGAAAAATGATTGCCGGCAAAAAAATAGAAATTTTCCCTTTTTTTTATATTTATGTCAGATAAATTAATCTTAATAAACAAAATGATTTAGTAAAATTTCTAAAGTATACTTTTTGAATGTCATTAATCGGCCCCAAATTAATGCTACTTTAAACAGTACATGGGGCGACAAATAAAAAATAACGGAACGTTACACTACACTAGGCGAGAACATCTTTGAGTATGTCCTTCTCAAGATTACCACTAAGCCGTTTTAAAAACACAACGATCCGAAACTTGTTGAAATTCTTCTGTTTCAAGGGGGGAGAGTATAAAGGGATTTGGCGTAATTGTTGGCTATAAAAAAAAAAGGGGTTTTAAATTTACTAAAAAACCGCAAAAATTTAAATTATTTACTATACTTATTATAAAAAATCACCAAGTCCCCACCTATTATTTTAATTACTCATTAAGACTAAATAACTGGAGCAAATGGTGAAGAAATGATGTCCATTGTAAGTTTTCTTAATGTGGCACGTGAAAATCCTCTGAGTACTTTCTTGGCAAAACTAAAAAATCCGCATACTTTAGCCTACATATTTTAGAGTTGAATTAGATTGCAGATTTATTATAATCTGAATCAAACTTGGTAGCAAGACTGCCTAGATTATGCTACAAATGAATGGCTCCCAGTTTCGAAGGTTGACCGAGTCTGCAAAGGGCCTGTTGATAAAAGCTAGACATTCCATTGTTATTTACTTTGACAAATCTGACGCCTGGCCCAGGGGAAAAGATTCAAAAGCCCCACACGTTGTTAAAAGTTTTCTAAGCCTTGAAATTTCCACTTTCCCCACGAGACATCCAGTCGCTTTGTGTGACAATCCCAAACGACCGGCAAATCCATAACTCAAAATTGTGTGTGATATATCGTAGATAAACACTGGAATAAAGATGTTTGGAATAACACTGGAATAAAGTTGGAATTTAAGTATCAAAAGAATTAACCCTGGTGGTCTTGTGAAAAATTCTATTGCTATATCGCTAACAAAAAGTTCTGAAAGAAAGTAGTCTACTTTCCTTTTACTTTAAAAAAACGCTGAAATGTTATCTTTAAACAAGTTTGTTTGTGACAGTAACTCTTACAAAGAAAAGTTTTTTGACAAGCTTTTATCACCTCCGATTAGAAAACAAATTCATGCTAACCTTACAAATATACAAAATTATTTTTGTTATATATCTCCGCAAACGGCAGGATCTAAAAAGGTTTCCATTATTTTTTTTTAAAATTTAAGTCAAGGGAAATAATAGTAATACATTTTTTATGTGTGGGGATGAATTTACTTGTACCTAAAATATTAGGAGTAAAAAAGTATAGATAATAATCCACCTCGCCAAAATTAGTATATTTGTACTTTTAATCGGGAAAAAAAAATCAATCTTTGTATTGTATATTTGTCTTTGTATTGTTTCATAAAATACTTCATTCCCAAAAAATGTATGTAGATCGAACGCTTTACGAATGGCACAAACAAAAACCGTTTCTTTGCCCCAAATGTTAGAAGTGGATCCTTTTAGAAGAATAATTTATTTTTAAATAATAGTAGAGAAGTAAAAAAGAACCATTTTTTAGTGACATCTGAGTTTTTTCTACGCGTCCTCCACATAATACCAGCGTTTTGTCAAGTGGAAGCTAAAACGCCTGCATTCTATTTTTGGAACTTAAGAATCTCGCAAAAGCGAATCATTACATACAAATTATTAGTTTTGATTCCGTGACATTGTTTTGCCAAAGATTTTTGGCTTGAAAAAAATACTTTCATATTTATTTCGTCATATTCAACAAAATCTTTTAAATAAAAGTTTGGTGCTATTACTGCAATAGCCAATGTAGATAACAATCTTTTTTTGTATTGAATCTGGAACATTTATATTGACGAGTTTTACACACCCCGAATTTCAC
>JAFNEN010003627.1:0-10930 GCA_019343175.1 Oedothorax gibbosus
TTGGGACTTTATTCTCGAGACCTTTAAAAAAACACATGTAAAGATACATGCTAGTACCAATAGATGTACACCGTGGGCCAATTTAAAGACATTAAGAACACGAATATTTTTTCTAAAAATACTTTAATATTTATAAATATAGATTGCAATGCGGTCTTACAAGATTTTATAAATAAAAAAATGCCAAAAATGCCAAATTAAATATGCATTATTTGTGTTTGTATAAAGATATTTGTTGAAAGACAGTCAATGACGTTGGGACCTAATTTTAAAAAACAAAAACACTCTGAGTATATATATAAATTATAAATAATTTTGCGTCTGAACGATTGAGTAATGCAACTTAATTTAATTATTTTAAAAAGTTAGATTCTATAATGTATCTGATAATAACTGGTTACTTCAGCTGATTCTGGTAGAACTCGGTGAGCTGGGGAATTCCACTAAAACAATTGTGAGAGAAAATATTTATCAATCACGCTTTATAAATGCAGAAAAAATATTCAAATAACTACAATAAAAATATAATTACAAATAAGATTATTTAGCAATTTAAAATTCTTCAGCTTGATAAACAAAATTACATAGCGTTTGAAAATGAACCATACTGGAAAAAAAAGATTTTTTTCTTATTTTCTCCTAAGAATATATTAAAATAAAATTTTACTCCCAGAAGAATGATATACTTCAACATAGCTGTAAAAAGCTATTCTAAATATTTTCTAAATGGTTGGTGGTGTTTTATTTGTGCACAAAAAAATTACCAACCTCTGTTGAGTGCTAATAAAATAAATGGGGATTTTATTTTACAATAACACTGATTTTACGAAAATGAAACTTTTTGGGAAAAAACACAACTTGGACATACATACCATATAGGAAATAAAAAACTATATAAATACCTTATGATTATAATATAACTTGTGTTTCTTTGATTGCTGACATATAATTCAGTGATTACATATAATTCTTCTAACACAGTGAAAGGAAATCATTAAGAACTATAACAATTTATTTGATTATTATAGCAATAGGAAAGTAGGCTATTTTAGTTCTTACAGAACTTCTTGTTTTCTTTAAAAAGGGCCAAAATGATACTACGAAGTTACTCTCAAAGTTACGCCAAAGACACACTAAACTTGCCAAACAGATAAAACTTGCCAATTCCAAAAACCCTTGTCAACATGAGGGGAAGTTAGACTCCTCCTACATTTATTAACACAAGGAAGGTGGCGTTCACAAATAACGTGAAGTGTTGGGGAAGAGGGCCGAGTCGAAAATTACGTTATTTTCCCCACTCAAAATATCAGTGTAAATTGCAATAATTTGAGTTAAATTCCAGTAAACAAATTTCTGGACTTAAATTTCGCAAAATCTACAATGATATTTTTCGTGGCTTACCAAAACATACTTAAAAGTGTTAGGGAAATTGAAAGATTCGATCGTGGCGTTTTTTATATAGATTGGATTGACGTTCGTTTCTTTCTGTTTATAATATTAGTTTCAATTCAGACCGCGTGTCTGAAGTACGAAGTATTTTCTTGCTTCCAAAGCGTCCTTGATAAGAAGAGAAGACCGATCTTTGTTCAGTCAAGGCCGCTTTGGCGTTGGACGTCGAATAGTATGTGTTTTGAAGTTCTCTGCTTATATTGCAAATAAATATTTGTTCAAGTTTTATATTTTATTTTAAATAAAGTTTCTCGTGCGTTTGATGAAGTGGCAGCCATGGAAATATTGAAAAAAAAAGTTTTTTTCGGGGATTGGAAAGTTACTTTTAAAAAGTAACTCTGTTACAGTTACAGTTACTTAATTAAAAAAGTAACTCTGTTACAGTTACTTCATATGAAAAGTAACGCGTTACAGTTACTTTTAAAAAAAGTAACGAATCACAGTTACTTTTCGAAATTTCAAGTTATAAGAAAAATGGAAATTTAGCCATCTTACCATTTTTCAAAGAGAACCACGATAAACGAAACATATGCTCAAACAAAACACTGAAATTATAATTAATAAACAATTTTTTTTATATTTGATTTTAATCTTTTACCCTGATACGAGTCCATCTGTAAACACTCGGGTAGGTACTGACAGAAATAGGGGTATCTCAAGAATGAATGTGAAATCTGTCTCCTCCCTCCCCACCCCTCTTCTAGAGGAAGGACTTGGTCATTGTTGTAGAACCCATTTTGGCAGGGGGACACAAAGGGGTTTGGACTGAGAGATCCAACCTGCTTGGCAGTTAGCGTGATTTATTTGAAAACCCTTCTTTTCCGTAGATGCCTGTAATTGTGCGGGGCTTATAATGTGATACTTAGAAAGGTAAACAGACAAGGAAAAACATTCGTACTGTTACAATTCTGTCTGAAAGCCGCCGTCACGCCTTTAGCAGCCAAAGTGGATAATTCTATTATATTCTTTACTTTTACCATCCCAAGAAAAGCTCTTATTTCGGGAATGCGAAATGTTTCATTCTCTCTCTCTCTCTCTCTTTTAGGAGTGGAATTTTAAAATTGGCATCAGATAGCCTTCGTAAAGTAACGGAAAAGTAACGACATTTTTCGTTACTTCGTTACCGCTAAAAGTAACTAAGTTACAGTTACAGTTACTTTCTGAAAAATGTAACGGCGTTACCCCAAAAAAGTAACTGTTACAAGTAACGGCGTTACAAGTAACGCGTTACTCCAATCCCTGGTTTTTTTGTTATGTTAATGTAGATTAAATTTTTAGTTATTTAAATAGTTCCGAAGATATAGATTCCAAAGATTATATTATAGTTATAATATAGATTAGAAATATATTTAACTTTTAAATATATTTCTAGGTTAAAATTTGTAATGAGATTTTCGATATAACCTTGCCTGATTTATGGCTTCAATAGGACGTATATTGTCATTGAAAATTGTTCATTACGTTAAAGTGGATGACAGACGGACTGAATGATTTTAAAATCAGTCAACACAAAGGATCCACTTAAAAAACTGTGCATGTTATTTATGACCGATTCATCGTATCAGCTGCCTCCTCTCGAATTCGACTGCTGTAAGAAAAGAAAACAAACAATCGAAAGTCTCGATTCTTTAGGAATGGGGCCTTTTACGTCTTCGTTTCTCTTAAAAAACAGTTTCTAATGGTGATTGTTTGTAGATGTTTCGTAATGGCAATTCAAATTAAAATTTTAAAATTCAAACTAAATAAAAATAAAACAGACAATCGTGAACAAGGGTGTAAAATGAATTTTAAAATTATAGAATAAAAAACTATAAAAATAAGTTTGGTTTTATCCTTTTTGCAAGGTGAAAGCGAAAATGTATACGAGAACGTATGAAAAAAAATGTATATGAGCATGTTGATAAATGTTATAGAGGTTAAAAAATAGTGATTCTTAGGCAATTTAGACAAATATGATTATAAGGGAGTATTTTTTAAGTGATTTTCTTGGGGCGAGAGCTTAGTGGATTCGAATTACGAATTCCTTAAAGTTGTCATATTATAAAAGAATAAAGTAATTGAAAATATCCTTTTGAAAGGGCTGGTTCGCACTAACGACGAGGATTGGAGAAACGCGTTACTGTTTACGCCGCTACTTGTAACAGTTACTTTTTTTAGGTAATGCCTAGTCACGAAGTAACTGTAACTTTCAGAAAGTAACTGTAACTTAGTTACGTTTATCAGAAACGAAATAACATAAAATTCCGTTACTTTTCATGCATCTCTTCATGGATATTTTCGGCACAGTTCAACTTATTGCTTAAATTTAATTATTTAAAATTTATCCTTTAACTACGTTGAATTTTCGTCTTTTCCTTTTTTCGTCTTTTCCTTTTTCTAACTTTTTTCCGATTGTCCCTATTTCTTTAGCCTTGGTTCGCTTTGGAAAAACGGTAAGAAAAAAGTAATTGTGATTAGTAACTTTTCGTATAAAGTAACTGTAACTAGTTACTTTTCACATTAAGAGTCATTAATTCATCGGCACGAACTCTTTTACTATCTTTCTCGAAAACCAGATGTCGCCGTGTTTTTAATCTAGAAAAAACACTTTATCGCCTACTAGGCGAAAAGCAATCGTTCAGTGCGTTTTTTTTTTCGCCAATGAAATTCGAGGCCCCACGACTGAGGCCCCCCAGGGTCTGGATTCCTTCCCCTCCTTCTAGAGGGGAAGAAGAGATAAGAACATAGAGGATTCTTTGAATGTCGGGGTTCTGGGTGGTTTTAGCTGATAACTATTTTAACTGGTTCTGATACTAAAGCTTACAATTTGTAGAAGCATTTGTAGAAGTAAAGAAATTTAATAAAGTGATTATATTTTTTGCAACCATATTACGTCATTAAAAGTTCATATTTTGGAATGATTGCCTAAAGAAGAAATTTTTTATGGCACAAAAAATCTTTTCTGAAATCGATTTTAAAATGTTTTAAAGTAAAATTGCTAAAATTAAAACTATTTGATGTTAGTTTAACTATTTTATGGTTTTTTTCTTAATTTATTTCAATTAACGAATGTGAAAGATTATGTAATGGAAGTATTGAAGTGCGGTCGAAAATCCGAATTTTGCTTTTGGAGGACGCTGAATTAAAAAAAAAATTGTTGTTTTTTCTTTGTAAAAAAATGTTCGTCTGTCATTATCAGATGGATGTAATTGATTCAATGAACGGTAATGGAAAGTCGTGAAGTGGTACACACTCCTAGATTTTAATTATGATTAATACATTATTTCATCGAAGCAATTTCGCGAAACTGAAAAGTTGTGTTTACGACGGGTTTCTTTATAATAATTCATTATCAGTGATTTGCTATAAACGCTACAATAATTTCCTTAACGTAACAACTGTCTTTAGTTTGTTCAAATACTACAAAGTTCTTTCAACCACAATACAGATCTTTTGTTGTACAAAGTCTATAGTGGTGATAGATGATTCCTGCAATTACAAAATGATGCATAGAATGTAGGGGGAACTAGGGACATTTGAACCCTAAGGGTACATGACCCAATGCCTTTCTCTCAGCAATGGAAAAGTTATGTGAGTTGAAAGTGGCATCACTTTTTTCCTTTCAGCCAGTTGATCACATGGTGAAAAAAAACAAGCTGAATCATAGCGTATTTGTTCAGTTATGTGAAGAAATACGTTTTCATGCACTGAAAGTAAATTTTTGAGAGCGTAAGGTTTTTCCTTTTTCGGTCTACATTTTTTGGTTTAAAAGAAAGATTTTTTAAATTAGTCATTTGTTTAGTTCATGCTATAATATGCAGAAAAAATTGATGGAAAATGTTTCAAATGTCCTAAAATGGATAATGCATCCCAAAATGATATTGATAAAATAGTAGCGATTCTTCAACCACATGTGTTTTCTTTGCAAAATAAAGGAAGCCCCAGTTTCGTATTTCGAACAGAATTTACTTTTAAATTTGATTATTTCGTTAATATAAGCATAATTAATGAGATAAAAATAAAAGTAATAATTTTGTCTGAAAACACTATGAAATTTATATAAACTTTATAATATGATATTAGTTTTGTTATTTGGTAAAAGTTTTTTTGATTATTTTAAGTTATACTACCACATTTTGGGGTTGGGTCACGTATCCCTGATAGGTGGGTCATGTATCCATTGGGTATGTATCCATCATGTATCCATATGTGCATTGGGATACATGACCCAAAACTAAAGTTTTAAAATAATTTATATTTTTACTACTATTGCATTTAATACTACAGAAAAATACTAATATATATTGTGTACTACTTTATGAAGTATAAATTATCTGCATCGTAATAGGACTAGTCCTCTGTAGTAAGTAGCTGATAGTCTTCTGATTGGTCAAGATAGTGTCACAATTTACAGCGTGTTACGAAGTACTATTAGGAAAAGGTCTGTAAAATGTAAGAGGCTAATAATTCCAACGTTGTGGCATATAATAATCCCCATATCCTCTTTCTGAAATAAAGTGTTTTCTCATGATGATCTTATGATAAAAAAATTAAGATTTTTTTTCAAACTTCATTTAATGCAAAACAGATTTTCAATGCAAAAGTGAAATATTCCGAATCGTTACGTCACGCAAGCGATTACCCTACCCCCTCCATGTCACGACCCGTCACGTTGGAGCGCATCCCTCCCTCCCCTTCTGTGCATGACGTAATTCATGTACGTCCCCCATTTTCTAATGTAATATTTTTTAAGGATTTACATATATTTTACTTAATTTACAAAAGAAAAAAAAGATCTTAGTTGTGACAATAGCTATAAGCATAGCACATACTAAAAAGCTCCGAATTTTGAATTTGGAAACTGGAACAATTGATTTTATGATTTGACTTGGAAAATATTTTTAGTCATTTATAAGAAGAAATTATTTTCTTAATCCTGATGCAAAGATGTAATAAAAAATAAGTGCTTTGATAGTTATGTGGTGATATGTGGTTATGCCTTGATAGTTATGGATACATGTGGAAAGTCTATATAGTGGTGACAGACGATTCCTGCAATTACAATATGATGCATAGAATGTATGCTTTCTTCAAGAAAATGTGTTAGAGAAAGCTTTAAAAATTTGATATTGGGGTACATTCCAAAAGGAGATATTATTGCTTGATATGCAAATCTTATTCAAAGTAGCTTAGAAGTTCGACATATATGACACTCACTTCACATTTTGAAAGGAGTAATGAACTTGAATTTCTAATTCTTCAGCTATCAAGCAACGTAGATTCATAGAGATGAAAGAAATGAAGAATTTTTTTCATTCATCTGAACTTTCAGTTGAAGAAATATAACGTTGAAAAATATGGCGATGTAAAATAGTTAAAAAGTATCACGGTTTTAATTTGCTTCAAATAGATAACACCTAATAAAGGATTTCCTTATGATAGTTATGGTTTTCAATAAATAGTCTTTGGAATGTGACACTTCGGTTAAATATGATTATTGACAAAACTTGATTTATTCTTGGGGAAGTGATAACTGGGCCTATGTAGATGTCCCGATGTAATATTGGCACCTTTTTAGACACATTCTTGAATTTTGTGTAGAATCGATTCTAAGTACCAGTGTCTGTTACAAACCTAGTTTACGTTATAAACGTAATGTGAAATCTAAAAAATTAAATATCCTTCTTATGTTCAAAATCTTTATCAATTTCAATTAACAGCAACATTGGAATTCAGTCATGTGGCACTGTCTAATTCTGAGTGATTTAGTTTTAGTTGTTTTGCAATGATTGTTGCAACATTTTGCTTTACAATATTCTAATGCTCAATCAGTTGAAGAAATCACAATTAAAAATCCTTGCTGAATTTGGCCAAGTTGTTTTTTGTCCAAAATCAGGGTAAATTGGATTGTTTTCAATAATCTTTAAGTTTATATCATCATGAGGTTAGTCAATTTAATTTAAAAAGAATAACAGTTTCTAGTTGTTTCCCTAAAGAAAGGAGATAAACTGAATTTTGCAATTTGGTTCCCTGATATATAGAGTGACATTACAATCTCTAATATCCTGAAAATATCTATCGACAAAATATGTTTCAAAATCAAAATATTGGAGGGGGTATTGTGGAGGATTACAATATTTGTTTAAATTTTCAGAATTAAAAACATGAATTTAATATCGTAAGTTGCAACTATATGGTTTACTAGATGTATATCTTGAGTCAGTCTAAAGATTATTTTTGGGGTCAAATTAAAAACTATGCAGATCTGTTTTTGTTAATTTATTCTTTTTAATAATACTTAGATGCATGAAAAGATAACTTAGCTAAGTCAATTTTATAATGTTTGTGGCTTTTTTCTCTTCAAAATGCTGATTAAATTCAGTTAAATTCTTATCTATTACTCTGCTTTACATTTGAGAAACTTGGGGAAGCTTGGAAGTAAGACACGATAAGTTTTATATTAAACTTTGTATTAATCAACTAAAAACGCTATTGTATTTTGTATCTTTAAATTCAATAAACAAAGTTTTGAGTACCAACAGAGTTATCTTTTTTTATTACAGTGAATGAAAATTAATGTTTCAAATGATCAATTAGTAACATCAGTCTTTTTAATATGCCAATTTAGCACATTTTTCTGTAACCTACCATTTCATCTTATATTATTGAAATTGATGCATCCTTATTTGATTTAAAAAATAACCTTTACCCTTCCGAATTCTTACAACAAGAAAAAGTAATAAAGAAAAAAACGTTCTTTGACCACAACCCTTAGCTTTCTCAAACCGGCTTTTGAATTGTCCCATACGACTGTCCTGTTACCAAGCGAAACCCAACCCCCCTAGGTAAGTCCGATGCTTCCCCCTCTCCCCCCCCCTAAAAGCAAGCCACTGGTAAACCGGAAAGGCATTTTCTACGAAGTCACCAAGGGTTCTATGCAAAGTACAGGGGGGAAAGGGGTTCCAGATGTTGACAGATGCGACACTAACTCCAGCGTCTTTAGGGGATTCTATTCAAAGGACCCCCCACCATATGTAGAGAGATAACGTACACTCTAAATTAGTTGGCGACACCTTTCAGGTGATCGCCAAATGTGGGGTTGCCATTATTCGCTTTCCAAAAAAATAGCAACAACTTTTCTTAAATTTTTGAAAAATACAAATATTTCAATTAAAATTTTTATTTCGTAATGAACTGAAAAATAAAAATTTCGATTGTGTTCAAAATATATAATTATTGCAGTATCTTTATTTTTTTACTGAGATACATCGTCATACACTAAAGACATTGTATTTGCCACTGATTTCCAAACTTTAAAAAATTATTAAAAATACTCAAGATGTGATTTTCAAATTTTTTTTTCTGATAGTCTATTTTAATTTTTTTGTTCTTTAAAATGGTGTCAAAAACTAGTGGCCAGTATTAAAATTGGGGCGTCATTTAGTCGAAGAAGATTCTCCATAGGAATACCATTACGATTTTCAAGGGGTGAAATTCGGCTTCATGACTCTTAAGTAACTGTTACAGAGTTACTTTTTAAAAGTAACTTTCCAATTCTATGGTTCCTCCTAACCACCTGACCGCGTCAAAGAGAAAATCCGTTGGGATATAGCGAAAATTAGGAAGAAACAATCATGCAGTTCTTCATACATTTGTACAAATAAACAAAAACAAAAAAAACGGCCTAGGGGAAAAAACTATATTCTTCGTTATTATTATGCACATTTTAACCATTGATTTTCAAATTTGCTGTGTAATAACTTTATAAATAGGGTTCTTCAAATTAAAAAAATATATATAATTCATTGAATTTTGTTCGATTTTGTTGTTTGGTTTCAAAAGTAGCAGCAATCCAAAGCAACTGTTCGTAAAAAAGTTTTCTTTTACTACATTCTACCGTTAGTAATCCGAGATGCATCCATCCTCTCTGAACCTAAACAGGGTGTGACTGATTTACGAATGACTCTGCCGGCAAATGCAAAAATGCTTTGGATGTGTCCCTTTGTGCAAGTCACAGTTTCCGAAAGTTCAAACTGAAAGGTCGTGAGACGAATTTCCGCGATGATAGCTTCGTTTGGCAGTCCCACAAAATGGGCCAGACTGTGCTTTGACCCTTCGGAATTCAACCCTCTGAGCTTCAGAGGAATATAAATTCCCCACCTTCTTTGTGTCCATTAGGGTGCCTGGATAAATAGTTAGTACTATACAGTGTGGCGACACCGAGCTTGCCTGCCGATTGCACGCAGGCAAGCATCTGCAATCTCATTGGCCGATCGGTTGTGCTCCACTTCCGTTTTCCACTTTTTCGACCAGTGTATTTTTTCTCCATAGCGCGTTGGTTGAAATTATGAGTGTTCTATGTTAATCTGCTTCAGCTGCAAAATTTTAGGTATGTTTAACTTTTATATTGTATATTATGAATAAGGAATTATCTGATCTACATTTTGCACTAAGTATTTTTTGTATTTAGCAAGTTTTAAGGTGTGTAATTTAAGTTTTTTTAGAATTGCTCCAACTTGCATTGTATATTTTATCGAGTTTTCGTTAATAATAATCCTAATAATTGTAATTTTAAGTACTGTTTATTATAGTATTATATTCAATAAATGACTATGAATTCGTAAAAGCTAAAAATAGTTGTTAGTTTAAGTGAAATAGGCAATTTTTGGAATTTGCGTGCAGGCGATATTTGGCCACGTTTTGGCGCCAGTTGGCTCCAAGTGTTGGTGCTCTTCTGAAAGGTAAACAAATGAAATTCTATTACGGCATTGAGTGTTATTCCGGAATGTACTATTTTTTGTATTTATTATTACATTATTTCAAAAAAGATCTTATGATGGCAGTGTTGAAGCCGATTCCCGAGAGAGGTCGCTATACATGCGGTCACTGAAATGTTGTGAGTTGCGATGGCAACAGATTCTGAAAATGTGTGTGAGGTGGCTTTTGGCAGCCATAGTTGACCGTTTTTCCTGGTGAGCAGAGTTGACTCTGTTTTTTAGTGAACTTTTATTTGAGGTTCTGTTATCGGCTTTCTTCTCCCGTCGTTGGTATTAGTAATAGTTTATGTTTTAGTCAACCCTGCGTTGGATAACAGTATGTATGAATGTGAACTAACCTTTAATAAACATTGTGACTTTAAGATATGTGATCTCCTTTCTTGCATTGCCAAGGGCGAATTAGCCTTGTCTAGATTTGTACGGTCCGTCGAGTGATTCAGAGTAAAATTAGGCAGAGTCAAATCTTTTTTATTTTTTAAATCAAACATGTGGGCTCTACAAGTATCTTAACTGATTACAATAAATATTTTTTGTTATTTTCAATAAATTTATTATTCATGAATAGCAATGTTGGATTATTTTTATGGTTATTATAATGTAACTTAAGACTTTTTTTATTATTAAAGATACTTTAAGTGTTTAATAATTATATCCATGTGTCTTTTTTCACTTTAAGATACAACATAAAAAGTAACATGCAATACGATTTTTTTAAAGGTGAGTTT
>JAFNEN010003630.1:0-10410 GCA_019343175.1 Oedothorax gibbosus
CCAAGTCAATGCTTCATTTTTTTTTTCATTTAAGTTATTCTTGTTCACTATAAGTTGTTCAGTCTATCCGAACTGCCGCCGTGAGCAGGTAAACTGCAGTAACCACAACAATGAATTGTACCATTTTTGCCCTGAAATAATCAGTCATTTAGTTTATTTTAATTCAGGTTATAATTGAATTCTTATGGTAACAATGATCCAAGTCATTTGTCTATCTCTCTCAAGGCTAAGCAAATTAACTGAAGTGTAAACTTGTTTTCTCTGCAACAGATTTAAATTACAATTTATAACTGGTAATTTAATTTTTTAAATTTTAAAAAATTATATTTTTGTAGTAGTTGGTTATTAATAGCTCCTCCATGCCTTAAATTTTAAAATTTAATAAAGTTATTAAATTTATACATTTTTAAAAATTATGTGTGTTGCTGGAAAACCTGACATTCAGGTGACAGGTTTATACGTCTGTATCCCTCAGAGCAGGGGTGCCTACAAGGGGGGGTCAACGACGCAGACTGCGTCGTTGAAATTTTAGGGGGGGGGGTTGAATTTTTTAAATAAAAATTAAGAAACTGCCAATCTTTACAAAAAAAAAAACTCAGCTAACTCCTATTCTTACTAATTATCTGCCCCCCCCCCCCCCCCCCCCGACGCAACACCGGGGGGGGCGGTTCAGAACTTGCACTCTGGCGAATTTTATTTGGTTTAAAATAAAACACAAAATGGCAAGAAAATCAAAAGTGGCTCCAATTTTTGTATATTTTATTTGCCTTCAAAGAATATGAACGGGTAACCATAATTCGAAGCAACACCAGGAAAAAAAGGAGTTATAAATTATGTGCGATGGCGTCTACCATACCATACCAGACGAAGATTTCTGACAATTATGTCCAATAAACAATATGATCACTGTAACTAAGTTTAAAAACTCATAAATATCACGCAGTTTATAAAACATTTCGGTGAATTGATGACGTTTGCCAATGGTATCAATGAGATGTTCCCGCCATATTTTGCAGCTGGCTCATAAATCTTTCGATTCTTTCGAACTTTGTTTAACAGTTTTACAAATTAATGACCTTCAGATAATATTTCTGACTTTTTCCCGCCAGATTAGACTCGAAGCCAAAATAACTAAATGATTGCTTTAGAATCAGTAGGAAAATACTTGTCTTGTGTCAAAACTCAAATGTGTGGGTCTTGGTGATTAAATATAATTAAATAGTTCAATTCCGAGTTTCACGGTAAGAATTTTGTTATATTTAACTTTAATTTTTTAAATTTTAGTTTTTTTTAAGTGGAACTACCTCTGTAAACATTATAAAATAATTCTGATTTGTTTGATAATGCCAAATGTGTTGTATTAGATAAACAGCTATACCAAGATCAACTTTTTTATGCATTAAGAATTGAGGGAATGAATTGGAAGCCGTTTTTGATTGGATCACGTGTCCGGCTATTTTTATTGATTTAAAAAATAATATAATTACATAAATTTTGAGCGGAATTTTTACCAATTATTTAGATACCGATAGCTTTTGCTGTAAAGAAAACCTTTTTAAAGGAAAATTAAAAATAGCTTGTAATTCCGTATTATAAAAGATATTCCAACAAAAGGTGCTTCCCTTTTCGATTAGGGGCAACTATCTGCTTTGACCTATCATTAGAAAAATATTTAAGGAGAAAGTCACTAACTAGGGTTTTATTTCTTGGGACAAAGTTACGGTCCGGATTTAAAGATTTGCCGCTTGTAGGCTATACGATTGATTTGCCGCCCCTGTCACAATATTCTCCCCCTTCGGGGAAAGGGTTACAGTCCACTCAGCCGAATGAAACTCAGCCGAACGCCCTAAACCGCAAAATCTCGCCAAATATCATGGTAACATATTCACCATTATGGCGATAATGTTTTCAACATAGATTTTTCTTTCGTTATCCTGCACTTCAAGATGGCTAACAATTTGGCTGGTTTATCGCTCTAAAATAGCAATTGTGTTTAAGAAAACAAACCAACATAACGACCCCTCCGAAGATAGCTGATAGCTTTTCACTAAGGGCTGAGAATTTTACTGAAGAGAGCGGCTGTCACAACTCACAATGATGGATTAGCTCTGTGGGAGGCCATAGTGTCCACCATTCAAAGTTGTATGAGCAAAGCGATTTGGTTGCTAAAAATCGAAAGTAGCCGTGTGTGTACAAATAAATCTTATTTTTTAAGTTTAATTAATGTCGAATTAGAGGCTAATATGTTGTATTTTGCTAAGTTCGTCGCCAAATTATCAGTTATTTGTTTTTATATTAGCAGAGCAGCTATAATTTTAATTCTTAATTTAGTTTTACTTTTTACGTGACTAATTTAGCTATAGGTTTATGTAAACCTATTTTTTTCATAAAAATAAGGGTGTGATGTAGATCAGGCATGGGGTTTCATGATGAAGGAGTGATCTACTAAACTTTTGGAAATTAACCTTTCCAAAAACAAACGTTTTAACAAAAAAATAATTTTTAATAATAAATAATTAGTTGTTTACATTAACTGAAAGATACACAATATCTTGTCTCTATTTAGAAAGCTGTTAGTATCTGAAAATACCATAACTTCTTCGAATAGTATTTAATTATCATTTTCGAAATTATTATTCTCATTATTTTTAAGGTTCTTTCGGGGGGGAAAACGAATTACAATATTTTATTTGTAGAGGATTCGAAAATGTTAAAAATAAAATAAGATTTTATTTATTGAATAGAACCATTTCGTTTTTCCGCAACAAATATCCTACTACGAGACGATTTAAGCGCATACCATATTATTACTAGTATACTATAGTGTATAATGTAGCTGATTATATTGTCTAGAGCTGAAACCAATAACTAAATGCTTATTTATAAGATTTTTGTGTGACTTTCTGATAAAAAAAAATATTCAAAATAAACATATTTTAAGGAGTAAATTGTTTTATTTTTTAGCGATATGTTATAATAAACTTCAAGTTTAGCCCACAAGTGCATACTGTTGCAATTTGGCAACATACACGTTAATCCATTTTAAAATTACTTTAAAATATTCTTGATGTTGGGAATTTTTAGCTATATGTCATCCATTAAAAGCTATATTCATGTTTAGAGTAAATAAGGTAATTATTTAAATTAAAAAAATATTTATGTTGCATACAATCAAAAGGATACAATTTCTCCAAATTTAATACTTCGTCCTCAATGCTAAGTCTATTGCGATGCCAAAGTTTTACAAAAATTTATAATTAAGTTCCAGGGTAAAATGATTTTATTAAAATATTTTTCTCATACTGTATGATCATCAAAGATCAAAATATTTTTTTTTAAAGCAAAAATCAAAAACCATACATTAAAGGGTTAAAAGGTATTAGTTATTATTAATTAAGATTTGGTTTCTAAAAGTGGCTAGACATATAATTTCTATTTTCTGCATTATGAAATGTAGCATATTGATAGTTAATCACAATCAGTGAAACAAATATAGATATTTCAAAGTGGTGGTTTTGGGAATTTTAAACTTGTTTTTCTAAAAAAATATATGTTTAGCATATCGGTTTAAAAAGCATTAAAATGTTCTACATCTGTTTAAAGTCATAATAGTTTTGCCGAATTAGGCCAATCTGAGACTTTTTGACAGTCAATGGAGCATGTTTCACGTCTTGAGTGGCAACAGTTCCACAGGAATGAAAATATGGTCTCGATTGGCGCAATGTGACCTCGTGACATTTTACTAATGTAATGAGCGGCGCTTACCCCGCCACACTACCAATCAACGAAATCACCATTGAAATCCAGAAATAAAATCAAGAATGATGCGGCGTCACTTGAAATATGCGAGTACCTTAAAAATAATTTGTGGAAAATTAGACACTGCGCTTTGCCACTCAGTTTTATCTATGTATCAAACCATATCCACTTCTGAAATGTCAAGGTTAAGACAATTAATTGGTTGATTTGAGAGGGAATGACTCAAATCAATTAAAGAGTACATATCATTTATTAAAAATTAATAGAAGTCTAGTGATGAAATTAAAGATCGAATCAAGCAAAAGAAAAATACTGTAAATGTTTTAGAAATAAATCAATGTTTGCAAATTTGAATCCAGAAAATTTATGGAATTAAAATTATCAGATATATTTTTTTCATTTATGCAAGCTATGTCAGTTCTATATTGGTCTTTAATTGTTCATTATCGATCTTTTATGTTAGATCCAAAATGAAGATTATAATTTGAGAGTGTTAATCATTTACAACAAATAAAGAAAAACAAGAAGTTCATAAAGAACTAAAATAGCCTACTTTCCTGTTACTTAAATACTTACTGAAGTTCTAATCGGGAAAAAAACTAGGTTCCTAAAGTAAATATCATCAACAGCCGTTTCTACACTAGATTAATACACATTAGAAAAAAAAATCGAAACACAGCACCCAGCTATAATTTAAACTTCTAAAAGCCAAAATCAACTATTTTCCTTAATATTCGTTCGCAAATTAATTAAATATTATTTATCATCTGCTCGTGATTTATTTGTAGTTCGAAGAATAAATATTTATTAATAACAAAAGTAATGAAACTACTCCGAACTGCATTAAAAAATAAGAAATGTAAATTAAAACTAAGCATAATTGCATGCAAAAGTATGCCTTGCCGCTTTCTTGGTAGATAATTAATGAATAATCAAAGAATCAAATTGTTCTACATTTTATGACGTCATTCCAAACTGATTCATGAAAATATTATTTTGCTTCAAATATGTTTAAATAAAGTTTCTCATGCCATTGTTGATTTGGCAACAGTGATTTAAATGACTCAAAATTGAATTTCAATGCTAATTCAATGGGAAATTCGCCGACAGATAGTAGATTTATGTCCGTCCGGACGTACAGACAGACGGACAAAAAGTATGAAAGTTGGGTATCTGAGGTCATAGCTTTCTAACAAAAAAAGAATTTTTAAGATCCGATGATTAGAACCGATTTTGGAAGGGGGTACAGACAGACAGACAAACGGACAGACAGGCGGACAGACAGGCGGACAGACAGGCGGACAGACATACGAACAGACAGACATACGAACAGACAGACAGATGGACAGACAGACAGATGGACATCGACCGCATTTCAATACCTACAGTGATTTAAATGACTCAAAATTGAATTTCAATGCTAATTCAATGGGAAATTCGCCGACAGATAGATTTATGTCCGTCCGGACGTACAGACAGACGGACAAAAAGTATGAAAGTTGGGTATCTGAGTTTATAGCTTTCTAACAAAAAAAGAATTTTTAAGATCCGATGATTAGAACCGATTTTGGAAGGGGGGTACAGACAGACAAACGGACAGACAGGCGGACAGACAGGCGGACAGACATACGAACAGACAGACATACGAACAGACAGACAGATGGACAGACAGACAGATGGACATCGACCGCATTTCAATACCTACAGTGATTTAAATGACTCAAAATTGAATTTCAATGCTAATTCAATGGGAAATTCGCCGACAGATAGATTTATGTCCGTCCGGACGTACAGACAGACGGACAAAAAGTATGAAAGTTGGGTATCTGAGGTCATAGCTTTCTAACAAAAAAGAATTTTTAAGATCCGATGATTAGAACCGATTTTGGAAGGGGGTACAGACAGACAAACGGACAGACAGGCGGACAGACATACGAACAGACAGACATACGAACAGACAGACAGATGGACAGACAGACAGATGGACATCGACCGCATTTCAATACCTACAGTGATTTAAATGACTCAAAATTGAATTTCAATGCTAATTCAATGGGAAATTCGCCCGACAGATAGTAGATTTATGTCCGTCCGGACGTACAGACAGACGGACAAAAAGTATGAAAGTTGGGTATCTGAGGTCATAGCTTTCTAACAAAAAAAGAATTTTTAAGATCCGATGATTAGAACCGATTTTGGAAGGGGGGTACGGACGGACAGACGGACAGACAGACAGACAGACAGACGGACAGACGGACATCGACCGCATGTCAATACCTACTTTTTCATTTTTTTAATTCTTTCGAATTAAAAAAAGAAAAGTAGGCTAAAAATTTGAGCAATGAAAAGGCTAAAATTATCCCCAAACCATAGTTTTATTTAGGTAAAAAAAAAAAACCAAAATTTATGACAATGACAAAATAATTCGCACGGACAATTATCAGTGAAAACAGATGAGAAGTCGTAATGTTTTAAAATAATAATTAGCTAAGAAGTAGAAGTAAAGAAACGTAGTTAAAATTATGAAGGAAAATATATACAATCAATCGTGATTAAATAATTATTTATTTCTCTACTTACATTCAGTTAATACTAATGTAAAATACTAATAATAAATCAAATATTAATATTGATCCTTTATTTAATATAGCTCTATATATAAAAATTGTTCTGTATTTTTTTCATGAGCTAGGTAAAGGCATTGAAAATGGTTGAAATATAGTAAAAAATTTCAATTCATTTGGAAGAGTTTGGTTTAATAGAAATGGGGTTTTCGTGAACAATAAATTCTAAAAACATGTAATTCAGAATGGAGCTATTATAAAAGCCGAGTATTGGTCAAATATCATTAAAATACCATGACGTTTTTGTAAATATTTCAAAAACTTGTTTGAATTTAGATGTATGATTTGTACATATGATACCTTATATTAAGCAGACATGAGTGTGCTTCAATGCGAGTATTTTCAAAATACATATGTATATTACAAAATACATATGGCGTGTTAGGAATTAAGACATTTTTAATCGGAAAAGATTAAAAATGTCTTAATTCCTAACACCCCTTACCCCTTAAAAACAACTTCTTTTGATATTATCGGCTTGTTAATTAGAATATGTTTGAAGGTCGAGTAAATTTTCTATTCTTAGTGAAATTTTTGTGGGCCCCGGCATGGCGCGATCAGTTAAGTTGCCTTGCCATTGCAATGGTAATACCTTCCGGTTTCTGTCCTCGCCTTAGAAATCCTATAAACGGGTCGTGCTTTGCAAAAAAAAATCTAATTAAATTACGCCGTGTATATATATCATATATATACATGGCGTAATTTAATTAGATTTTTTTTCTGGTGCACGTTAAATCTGCCGTAGTCCTAAGTTCTGACGCCGCGTAAGAAGTCGCGATACGGCTACATAAGTGCCAGTTCGGGTTTCGGCCTCGTCACTTGACCCTGATTAAATATGAGGTCCGTGGCCAATTGTCCTCTTGTAGCTTTAGTGCGACGTTAATTCAACCCAAACCCAATTGTCGTTCGTCACGTATAAACACTTCTAAAACTATGTATATTTTTAATATGTTGATGTTGAACGATTTACAAACATCGAGATAATGGAATTCACATCGTCCTAAAGCTACGCAAGGAATATGGGCGACAAACTCCGTAAGTTCTAAACGCGGAACAGTGATGAGGACTACACCTGAGCAAAAGGAGCATTCATGAGCGAAAGGAACTATGGTAATATTTGGATACTATCTGACAGCCGTAGCTCAATTCAACACCTTAAGAATTGGGCCCACATTGGAGATAAAACCAGTTTATCGATCTTACAAAAAGTAAAGCTCATTTCCCAACAACATGAAGTACACTTTCAATGGATCCCGTCCCATGTTGATATCCACGGAAATGAATTGGCTGACACTCTTGCAAAGAAAGGACTAGTCCATCCAGTCCCCTCCACCTCAGAGCTTACTTACCTAGAACTCTTTGCAAGGCAAAAAGCTCAGAACAAGCAAAAGTGGCTAAAACCCCCTACTCACTACTGGTACAAACCAAAAAGACCAGGACTCTCTCTATCTCTTCCTGGTAACAGGAAGACCAACACTTGCTTGTCCCGACTTGCCAGTGGACACCTGAAAAGTCTCACGTTTTCAGCTAATCAAAAGATCTTCCCCCTATGCCCTAAATGTCAGCAAAACCAGGCATCACCTGATCATATCCTGAACTGTTTATGACTGGACTGGAAGGACATTCATTCCTCTCCCCTTTTAGTTTCGGACTTTCTTAATGTCAACGGTTTCAATGATCTGGTCTGACTCCGTCAGACCAGATTGGAATTAGTAACAACAACAACACCTGAGCAAAGCTTGAACTCCACACAATCTTATAGCGACGTCGTACATGGTGTCGGAACTTTGAACGTCAACAGATTTAACGTGCACCAGTCACATATACACGGCGTTTATTGGCGAGATTTTTTGTATGTCCAAAACGGGCAGTTAATAGGATGACTAAGACGGATACAGAACATGCGAAGGTATCGACGGTGCCATGATGCCTTAACACAGCGCTGCACGCTGGCGCGGCGCTTTCAAGTAAATGAAATATTGACATATGAACTTTATACTATTTAAATTATGATATGCACCAGTGATATGATTATGATATCAAATGATTATGATATCAAAATCTGTTATAGACAGAATAGTTTAAATATTAAAAATGCCCATCATCGAACTTTAATGCTCCACCCAAAATGAACATATAATTTGAGAGTTTGTCTTTTACAGCAAATAAAGAATTTTGAGGACTGAAAAAGTTGAACAAAGCAAAAGTTATGTTATGACAAAAACAATTCAATTATCAGTGTAAACAGCAGCCAAGATATAAGATATTTTAAAGTAATAATTAACGATATGGAAGTAAAGAAACAACTTAAATTTGAAACAATATATGTGTATATATATCAATCGTTTATAAAATAATTAACTTTTTCTCTACTTGCATTCAGTTTTTTGCTAAATGTAAATTACTATAATTAATAAATAAAATGTTAATATTGATCCTTCAATATAGCTCTATTTAAACATTATTTTGTAAATTTCTTTTACCGAGATAGGTAGAGACATTGAGTTAAAACCATCAAACACCATCCTTTAAATGCCTGTTGTCTGGTTATATTTGTCGCCAGGACCCGTCAGTTCTTAGAACGAGGGGCCTTTTTTATGACTCCTGGTCTGCACGGGGATCGCATTGTATTCGCAATTACATCATGAGCAGGGGGCGTTCACCAATTGTACAACTTTCGGCTCCGATTTGGCTTTGCAAGCACCTTTCGGTTGAATTCTTATCGCCAACGCTTTCGTAGGAGAAAAGCAACCACAAATCCTTATCAGCAGAGGGGGATCTCTTCGCCAAGCACAACCCCACTTTATCACCAAGTTGGCTACTTTTTGCGGTTTCGGCTGAGTTTCATTCGGCTGAGTGGACTGCCAGGGGGGAAAGGTAGCTGGTTAGCTGCAAAATAGGGTGGTATGTGTTGTTTAAAAAAGATACACATATTAGAATCATCTATGTACCTTTACACGCTAAATCGAAAGCGAAATAGGCGATTTTTTTAAAAAAACTGTTCGACTATTTTTCTTTCAACTTCGAAATCCGGGAGGAGAGGTGCAATTGCCCTCGCAGCTACCATGTTTGCTACGAAATATTAGTATTATATATACATTTACGGTTTACGCATTAATGTAAAATATTTGTTTTCTTTCTTAAAAATATTCGTATCTTTATAATAATATTTTTTGCCGAATTGCCGCTTTAATTGGTCGTGAAATTTGCCGCCCTAAAAAATTCGCAGCTCTAGGCTACAGCCTACTTAGCCTATTTAGAAATCCGGCCCTGGTTACCTCATTCGATGGTACTTAAAATATCATTTTACTGTAAGGTTTTCTATATACACCGTAAAAATGTAGTTAGTCTACTTTGGTTAGGTACTCCATTAGCCCATATAAATAAAAAAATCCTCACCGTTTTTTTTTTTGGGGGGGGGGATAATAATTTTCTAGGGGGGGTGCGTCGTTAGCTCTGGGGGGGATAGGCACCTCTGCCTCAGAGGGCTATAGATACTTCAGTTTACCTGCCCACGGCAGACAATTATCAGGTCATTGCAGAGAACAACCCAGCAAGCTATAACAATTGCTAAAAAAGACAGCTAACATTGATGCAATGCTCAATCAACTTATAAGGTCAAAGAATCTCTCTCTGTGACGTCACATTATCCGTTTGGTTCTTTTTGTCGGCAATTCCGAAAGAGAGGAACGAAAACAGTTCGGAACCTGAAAACTGTAGTCTGCCGTGAATGAATAGGTTTCGTAATTTTTCTTTGGAAAATCCAACAATCCGAAATGGCTTGACGTAATGAAGAGCTTCTGTTGCCTTAAAGTTGAGTAGGCCATGGCTCAATCCAGTCACCAAAGTCGTAAAATTGATTTATTGAAAAAAAGTGCTTGCATATTTTTTAACTAATAATTTTAGGCATGCATTGTATTCTTTAGTAAACTGAGTTAATTTTTATCAACAAATCATTCGTATTAAATAAAAATTGTTCATAAAAATAACTTGTTTTGATAACCAAATTTAAGGCAATCTCAGTGTC